>KQ988217.1:240132-266472 GCA_001598015.1 Dorcoceras hygrometricum
TAGCGACTCTCGATTTACCAATGGTCGTTGATCTGATCGGGATATATGGATTGAAAGGACCGTACTGTACGCTAACCACGACCAACTGGTTCTTGCAGGCACTATCAGTGATACCTAGGGGATCATGGGGCGATGTTGCTAGACGCTTTACCATGATCCCTTGGGCTAAGTCCGGAATTGTGATTCCGGAGCCACAATGGTTGTGGGCCCACGGCTAGCTGTATCCCTGAACCATTGAGGGTCACACAAGTACTAGATTCGAGATTCCCGCACGGATACTCAGCTCAATGTGTTGAGCACGAGAAGAGGATTACGGGAAGTGCGACTTCCTAAAAGTCAACAGGGGTCAAACCGGGGTTTCCCGCTGTTGAGGGGCAAAACGGTCTTTTTGCACTGGTGTTCTGAAAAATGGTTTTTCAGATCATATTATTCAGTTTTGGAAACTGAGTCGATCGGTCCGATCTGATCGGCGATCGGAGTTACGATGAAGTCTCGGTGGTGGAAATTAACTGAATGTTCATTGTTGGACCCGGGCCCGTTGGACCGGTCCAAGTCCAACACTCTATTTAAATGTATTAAGAGACTTCATAATTAACTTAACTCACTCGCAAAACTAATCAACCCTAAACCCTACCAAAAGCCGCCCCTCCTCTCCTCCCCAAGCGCCGCCGCCGCTGCCCGCCGTGCGCCGCCGCCGCCGCCGCCGATTGTCGCCGGAAAATTGTTTCCGGCCAGTTCGATGAGGAGAATCCGTTCGTGCTGATCTCGTCAGTGCTTCTAGTGCAGCCTGACGAAGGAGTCTCGGATCTGGTCGTGGACCGGATTGGCGATAATCTACCGCAATCTACCGAGAAGAGCCGGATTCTTGTAATACCGGTTGGAGCTAGGCACAAGTGCTAGCAAGGTAATCCGCTTAAACATCCTATGAATGTCGTAGTTTGTTTTTGAATTTATCGTATTGATCGTCTCTCGGCCCCCTTTCTATTGTTCTTCCGCTGCCTCGCCGAGGGGCGGATCCGGATCCCCAACAGTGGTATCAGAGCCAGTGTTTTTCCGGATCTGATCATACGAATTGCCAAATTGTATCTAACTTGCTGAATTTCAGATCGCATCAACAAAAATTTTTTTTTTCCGGCCGATCGCCTCCGCTTGGAGCGCCGCCCCTTCGCGCGTGCATCGCATGCGCGTCCGACGCGAAGCATCGCGCACTGTGCGCAATGCCATCGCACGCTGGCCGCGCGATGGGCTTCCCTGATCGGGCGCTGGCCGCGCGACTGTGACGCGATCGCATGCGCGCTTGTCGTGCATGCCGGGCGGCGCTGCTGGAGGCGATGCACGCCGCTGGTCGAAGGCTGGCCGCTGGAGCGCCGCGTCGCTTGGCGCACGATTGCTGCTGGAGTGCGCAACCTGTTGCGCATGAAGGGCAGCGATGGCTCCCCGCTGGGCGGCGCTTGAACACGCGCTGGTCGCGCAATCATCAGACGCTGGCCGCGCATCGTGGGCGCACGCGTTGCGCTGGAGGCGCGATGATGTTGCGCTACGATCGGCGACGTGCGTGCGGCTGCCGCGCGCAGTTTTCTTCGTGGTGGCGCCGCCGCCGGCCGGACGCCGCTCCGGTGATGCTCCGGCGAGTCTCCGGCGATGTCGTGACGGCTGGTATGATTTCTTCTAGGGTTTAGTTCGGGCCTGTGTCGGGCAGCCCGTGAAGTTTTCGGGCCGGTATGCGATGTCGGGCCCGGTTTTGATCGATTTTGAAATTTTAAGTTTTTGGGCCTGAAATTGTTTTAAACCCAATATTGATACAATTAAAATTAGTAAAATGTGATTTTAATTATGAAATGTGATTTTGTAATAAAATATGATTTTGTTGATTAAAATTTGTTTTATCGGCAAAATGCATTTTATTATAAAATACGATTTCGTAATTAGAATATGATTTTACGATAAATAATTAGATTATTTAAATTATGTATGTTAATTAGATTAACTGCATGATTGGGGTGATCGAGAGCCGTGCCCAATGTGTTAGGTGTATGCAATAGGTTTTATTTGATTTCGGTTTTTAATATTTGATTATCATTTAAAGTGAGCCTGTTTGTGGCCCGTTCCCACCCCTTGATAAATATACCCCTTATATGTCATAGTCAATTTAAATGTAAATTACTAGATTTAGTGGGAGGACATCCGAAGACGGTGGACGATGACGAAGATATTGAAGACCGAAGATCTGTAAAAACCGAAAAGCATTGTAATAGGATTGCATTGCATATTGCATTACCCCTAGGATTGGACCCAGGTCCGTGGCTGGCAACCACGGACCGCATAGATCTCGCGATCGATCATCCCAATATTACTTTATATATGTTGATATATAGTGTAAATGAATCCGCATGTTTGCATGTTTTAAATTAGATTTAAATATGCATGAGACCAAATTTTCAAAAATAAAATCCCTCGTTTTAAATTTGATTTAAAACTCATATCAAGATAAATGTTTATTCGATAAACAAAAGGGTATTTAAAATTGTTTAAATTAACCCTACCTTCCATCAACAATGGGTGTACGTCGATGCTACCCGTATACATGGCCCGGCTCATATTATTGAGGGTGTCATGTATGCCTGAAAGCTGTCCACGCCATTGACAATTGTTGTGAGTCGGTTGGAACTCCCTTTAACGTTGACTCATATTATTGGGGACGTTAAGGGGACCGTCCTTCACGACTCAACATTGATGGGTCAATCTTGACACGTGATAGTAAACGACGTCATATTATTGGGCCCTTACTGGACGGGAGGTGAATACATGGAGGTTGCACCGGTTGCAATCGGAAACTACCTTTCGGGGGTCATGGTTGGCTGATATTATTCGGGACCATGATCGCTTGATTGGGCTCCATGTACCCACTAAGCAAACCTGTCACTTCAAGACCAACGACTGGTGTACCAGCTGCAAGCACAGACTTTCAAATGGTATCGTTACCACCAGCTGGACAACGAGACGCAAGCACATCATATCACCTGTTTTTAAGACCAGCGTCTGGACAACCAGTCGCAAGCACCTCTTCCCAGCTATTGCAATGAAGGTGAACCAGCTGTTGCGCGAAGTGTTCTGACGAAGAAAAGACAACAGCTGAGCGAACAGCTGTTGAACAAATTGTTGGAGCACATTCAGATGTTGGAATGCAATCAACGCTCAAGATGGAGAGAATCAATGGCTGAAATTGAGTCGTGAAAATGCCTTAAATCAAGGGGACAAGATTTGTACTATTATGGGAAATAGTACAATATACAGAGGAAGGTTGCACCAATTGGGAAGAAGACAAATTGGCCTTGACAAGCGCAGAAGATATTTGAATTTACTGTCTAACGGCCATATTTGGGGGAAGCCATATAAATACAAGAAGCACTGTTGAAGACAGACGATGAGTGATGATGATTTCGAGAGGATTCAAAATACAGAGGGAAGAAATATTGGAGACGAAGCAGTAGACCGCCATTAGAGAGGAGCGCATAACGAGTGTCTACTGCTGAGTCTCAATCAGCTTTTGTAGAGCATTTTCCTAGTGTGTGAGATTAATTTTACGAGTAGTTGTGCTTACACTGTAAATCTCACACACACAGAGATTAATTCACATTCATGAGAGTTGAGCGAAATTGTATAGTGAATAAATCTCAAACCCAATACAAAATCAGATCCCGTCCAAGCACGACGACGTTAAACTCTGTGTTTGTAGCCTTTCTCACATAGGCGTAAAACAAGTGAGTGACAGCCGAGGGCTGGTGGAGTCTAGGAGTTCTCGCAGCTGCTGGTTGCGGGATCGAGTCTGTACACGATGTGTAGATCAAATCTTCTAGTGGAACCTTCCGAGGAGGAAGAAGGGGAGACGTAGGACATTGAAGTCCAAACTTCCATAAACAAACAGTTGGTCTATTTCTTTAAACTTTCCGCATATGCAATTTATATTAGCACGCACGCATACACAGTTAGCACACACGCACAGTTAAACAGATTTCTAACAGAAATCTGTTTGCATCGTTTTAAAATTAGGATTCAGTTCTGGTGTTTTCCGCATGTTTTTATTACATACCAGATCTGTCTTCGGTGCTCTGTTTTAATGTTCAAGAACCAGAGGTATTGCACCTCATAATATCAGCGCAAAATTTATTTTTCAATAGCAGCGCTGTTAAGTTATTTTTCGGTCCTAACACAAAGGAACCTAGGTCTCACCAAAGATCCAAACATATACTGAGGAAATACCACGTAATCCGGGATATTGTCGCTAGAGCTGACATAGCAGTTGAGAGAGTCGCCTCTGCAGACAAAATTGCTGATCCACTTACGAAGCCCTTGTAAGGACCATTGTTTGAAAAACATCGCGAAGCAATGAGACTATGTCTGATGAGTAGTTGACTTTAGGCAAGTGGGAGATTGTTAGAGTAGGTGCCCAGCTAGCCAACTTATGCGTGTGTGTTCTTATTGACTCTTTGTAAAACGATCTTTATTTATGAAATTCACATTCTTTTATGACATTCTTTATCTTCAATATTATGATTAAAATTGTTGGATAAAGACCTTGAATGTACTATAGTTCATGTTAGATGTGATAGTGGATTTGATGGCTATCATGAAACACATCTAATAGTCACTGTGTATTCTAAACTTATTCCTAGTCGATTGGGCCGTCCAAAAGAGGATAAAGGTCGCCCGAGCTTGAGACTAGCATCTGCGATGCGAAGTACCATGTTTCATTGGTAGGGAACATAGTGATGTTCTGAGCATGTAGATGGATAGTGACATGGTGATCTATCGAATTACCCTCGTTCGGACTTTCCAAGTGGTTATCATTTGTCGAGTGGATTAATTCCGAGATCTTGTTTGTACAGATTAGTTCTTATTACTCGAAACGTCATTGAGACTCTACATGATAGGTGCCTCACTTTGACCCATTTACCGACTTAGTTGGGGTAATCAGGTGACGGGATTGGGTGAGGTCCCGATGCATGTAGGAGGCGTTGCTTCGTTGTCGAGGATTCACCGCTCGCCTTTGTGCGTGGATATCCTATGCTATCTGAGGAGATAATAGTGTGACAAATCTCTGGCCTGAGTATTATATGTGTTTTAGGTAAATGAGTTTACCTAGTAACACATGTGATGTCACTATTTGATCTCTAAGATGTATGCATGGTTATTGGATCTCTAGCGACTCTCGATTTACCAATTATCGTTGATCTGATCGGGATATTTGAGTTAAAAGGACCGTACTATACGTTAACCATGACCGACTGGTTCTTGCAGGCACTATCAGTGATACCCAGGGGATCATGGGGCGATGGTGTTAGACGCTTTACCATGATCCGATGGATAAGTCCGAAAATATGTTCTCGGAGTCACAAATGTTGTGAGCCCACGGTTAGTTGTATCCCTTAACCATTGAAGGTCACACAAGTACTGGCTTCTCAATTTATGTACGGAAATTAAGCTCAATTTGTTGAGTATTTTAGGATAGACCCGGCCACGGGCCGGACTTGCCGATTTCGGGTCCGGAAAACCTGGAACCGGAATCGAAACCGTGAGAACCGGTACCGGTCCGGTTCAGGTAATTAATTTCTTTTTTATTTTTTGAATTTCGTAGGAATAAAAAAAATTAAATTTCGGTTTTTTAAAAGAAAAAATGAAATTCATTTTTTTTAAAAAAATTTGTTTATAATTTAATTTGAAATTTGATTTTTTAAATTCCAATTTTGAATTTAATTTTGATATTTTAATTAATTCGAATTTTAATTTATAATTTGAATTTAAATTTTTGAATTTTGTATTCGAATATTAATTTGTGTTTGAATTCGAATTTGAATTTAAAAGAATAATAATTGATATTTGAATTTGAAATATGAAATGTAAATAATTTTAAAAAATAAATGTAATTGAATAACAATACAAATAAGTTAAATCTATAATAAAAAGTAAGACGAATTATATTGGGAACTTGACTAATCACTTGTGCCTCCACCAGTTGTTGTTCCAGAAGTGCCCTCGGTGTCTTTGTCGTCATTTGTCTCGTTTTGGCTATCTTGTGTTCTTGAGGTAGCTCCCGACCAATCGTTAAGAAGACATTGGGCTTCCAAATTCTCCGGCCTAATAGTAGATCTCCTCTCGTCCAGCGTGTTTCCTCCCATGCTAAATGCTTGCTCCACTGCAACCGTTGAAACAGGACATGCAAGAATCTCCTTTGCCATTAAAGACAAAATGGGATATACTTGTTTCTTTTGAGCCCACCATCTCAGTATGTCGAACGTGTCCTCGTCTGCTGCACTAAAATCAAAAGTAGTGGTTAAATAATTCTCAAGTTCCAGATTGGAACTTGAGGATCCTCGAGGACGTTTCGTCCGGTCACGAATTAAATTTTGAGCCTTGGATAGTCGCGGTGTGATGCAACTAGAGGTGGTGTTGTTGTGTTTGTGTAGCAACTTGTGAACCATATTTTTCATTATATTCAGCATAAATTTCAGTTAAACTATTTCTAACACTCAAAATAATCATGGAAGAAAAAGGGCATGCGTCAGTAATTGGATCCAAGGAATCATAGTACAATGTAAGCAATTCACCTAAACCATCTAATTTAAGTCTAGGGTTTAAAACTATAGCACATAAAAATATATCAGGAATATTTAAAAAATATTTTTCCCATTTTGTTTCATACTAATAATGCATTCAATTAATGCAGGATCATTAGAATTTAATTGTTCGCTAAAAATACATGCAACATTACAAAGATGTGTTACAACTAAATGACATGTAGGATAATAAACACCAGAAAGTTGGTCAGTGGCATCATTAAAAACTTTTAAAATTTCACATATAGTTGTGCAAATTTCCATTGGTTTGTATATAAATAAATATCAGAAGATTGAACAACTTGTCCAAAAAATCCACATAGTAAATCTTTATATTCAAAAGTGGACAACAAAAATTTGTACGTTGAGTTCCAACGTGTTGGAACATCACGCGCAAACCGTTTCGCCCTCATGCCATTTATTTTAAAAAATTTACCCCATTGTTTCATAACTTGGGGATGTGTCCACAGATAATGAATTGCAGATCTAATTGGTTTAATATAAAGTTTTATACTTTTAAGGTCATCTTGTACACACAAGTTAAAAATATGACACGTGCATCTAATATGAAAAAATTTACCACATATCGATGATTGACACATTCTAATTAATTCATCAATACTACAAGTGTTTGCACTTGCATTATCAAAAGAAATTGAAAATTTTTTTGAAGTCAAACCATATTCTTCTAAAATAATAAACATCAGATGGGAAATATTTTGTGCAGTGTGTGGATCATTGAAACAGCGATATGCAAGCAAACGTTTTTGAATATTCCATGCATTATCAATCCAATGACAAGTAATTCCCATGTATGAGCACGATTGCCAATGATCACTCCAAATATCAGAACACAAAGAAACTTTATTATCTAAACAGTTTCATCCCTACATTCAAATTCAGAACATTTAAAAAGTTGAGAGTCGTCACCAGATTGGGAAGAAAATGTAGGTATTTGAGTTTGAGTTATAGAAATACCAATTTCCACCGGATGATTCTTCTCGATGTGCCGGTTCAAGGTACCATATCCTCCTTCCTGTTTCCATTTGTAGGATTTTGAACAATACTTGCAAATTGCTGGAAGATCACCAGAGGGAAGTGTCACCTTATCAAAATATTTGATGAAGATGTCGGATTTTGACCTCCCACCCATCGATATTGTAGGCCCCGACGGTATCGATGTGCTACCTTAAGTGCCTTGACTTTGTTGAAAAGTTGGTTGGACTTCAACTTCTTGTAGAGTATTTTCATCGTCGTCGAATAGGAAATCAAGATCTTGGATGTTTAATGCAGAAACATCTCTCGTAGGGGGAACAACAGATTTTTCCTTACGACCACGACGACGACTTGATTCCGCCATTTGTATTTGTAGTAGTTGATAGTATACAAAAAGAAGAAATTAGGGATTTACGAGAGCTTAAGAAATTACGAGATAAGAATATGAGATAGAAAGAAAAAAGATTGAGAGATAGAAGATTGAGATACAGAAGAAGATTGAGAAAAGTTGGTGTGGAATGAAGTGAAGGGAGTTGGGGTATTTATAGGTAACTTTTTTTTTTATTTTGCAACGGTCGGCCCGACGGGTTGGGCCCACCGGGTCGACCGTTGTTCACAAATTTTGATTTTTTTAATGGGTAACGGTCGGACCGCCGGTTCCGACCCGGCCCGGATCGACGGGTCGAACGTTACTTTCAAATTTTATTTTATTTCTTTTTTTTTAATAATGTTAGTAGACCCGCCGGGCCGATTCTGGGTTCGACCCGACGGATCGACGGGTTGGGGTTAGGGTAAACCGGAACCGGCCCGTTTCTACACGGGTCCGGGCCAGTTCCGGGTCCAAACCCGTTGACCCGGTTAACCGGCCCGTTGACCCGGTTAACCGGCCCGTTGACCCCGGGCCGGTTCCGGGTCGGGTCACGGGCTAATCCGGCCCGTGGCCACCTCTATTTTAGGAGGAAGGATGGAAGTGTGACTTCCTAAAATTAACTACGGTGGAAATATGATTTCCTTAAATTGGCTTGGACTAGTATGACTATCCTTAAAGCTGATAGGGGCCTAACTGCTATTTTGGATTAGGTGGTCTGAAAAATTGTTTTCGTATCATAATGTTCAGTTTTGTAAACTTTGTAGATCATTCCGATCTGATCGTCGATCGGGATTATGATGGAGCTACAACGATGCACTTGAAATCAATGTCACTGGGTCTGGGCCCGACCCAAGCCAATTAACCTCGTTTAAGCCCATGAAAAATCTATAAGTAGGGGCCGTGGGTTATTCATTTTACTTGCACCAAAGTTGTATTGACAACTATCTCTGGTTGAGAACTCTCTTCTCCCCTTTAGTTATATTTTTCATTCTCCTCCTCTCTTCCCCTCGCAGCCGCCGCTCGCCGCCGACGTCGGAAGTTGTTCTGACCGTCTCGGCGAGAATATTCCGTTCGCTAAACTTTCGTTGGTTTTCTAGTTATCTCTGGTTGAGAACTCTCTTCTCCCCTTTAGTTATATTTTTCATTCTCCTCCTCTCTTCCCCTCGCAGCCGCCGCTCGCCGCCGACGTCGGAAGTTGTTCTGACCGTCTCGGCGAGAATATTCCGTTCGCTAAACTTTCGTTGGTTTTCTAGTGCAAGACAACGAAAGAATTGAGATTCCGATCGTGGACCGGATTAGGAGGCCGGAGCAACCGTTGAAGTGCCAATTTCCTCGTGAAACTGGTCGGAGTCAGGCACCTAGACGCCAGCAAGTAAATCTTCTAAACATCCTATGAATGTTTAGATTATTGTTTAGGTGTATTGACCGTTCCCGGGCTCAAAATTTTAAATTCTTCCGCTGCGCCCCGTTTGCGGGATCCGGATCCGTCGCTACGCCAAGATATACATTATATTTAGGCACAAATATTTGATATATCGTGTAAATTACCCAAATGAGTATCTCCCTCTGTTATCTTTTTCCTTCGTCAATTTCTTACTTCTTCATCTCATCAGTACTCAAAGTGAGAATAAAACGAGTGATGATTTTTTTGAAGACTCGAATAGATCATGTTGGTTATAAGAACATTAATTAATTTGCGATTCAAAATATGAGTTTATATATTTATCTAAACATCACTTTCAAGATATTTTGTTTTTTTAGAATAAAAACTATTTTGCTACAATGCAGTCTCAGATTTAGACCTCGTCCAAAATTTATAACCCTGTGCCAGAAGCGTTCTGCATGTTTCAACTGAATAATGAAAACAACCGCGAACTTCTCAGTTCTCAATGCCATTCCATTGAATTTCAATTCAATATAACACTTCGTATGCAATTTTTCTTTACGTATTCATTGTGGCAGTGTGTTCTTGAGAGTTGAGACATTACCATTGTTCCTTGCTGATTATAGAAGATGGCCATGACTTTAGAATCTAAGAACTGGAAAAGCGTACATTCAACTTCCTTGAAAAATCTTTAGTTTCTTCTACAATAAAGTCGTTCTGCATGCTGCACTCAACCTGTTAGGCTCTTCTTGCAGGAATAACGATCCTGTATGCCTCACCGGGATCACCTTATCATAATCAAGGATAAAAAATTTGTATAGATTTGAAGCGTCGGCCTAAACAGATGTGCTTTAAGACTGGATTTTCAGCATGCCAAGATGAATGCAGGCAACAAACAGCTAATATACCTAGAACACTAGGTTCATGAGGATCAAGATTGGTAACACTTCTTTTTAGGCCTTTCACTAATCGTTTACTCGTATATCAGGTAGCCGTAATTTCTTGAGAACTTCCCAACCTGTGCATATTACTGCACAAAAGTGATGATCAAAGATTGGTAAAACTTCTTTTTAGGAGTTTCACTGACTTAATGCCGGTACGTATAATTGGCGAATTTTCTTGAGACCATCCCCATCTGTACTTGATACAGCATAAAAAATGCTCCCATTTGCTTAAAAGGGTTCCTGGATTAGTAGAATATGGAGATCCTGAATAAAAGGTACAAGGGACCACTATACCACTTGTAATTTCAACAGGCAATTTCAAGATATTAAACCTTTTGTCTAAGTGGCCATTCTTGTTCTTGATTAATTAATGTGATCTATTATTCACATGAGACAAGAACTTTCCATTTGAGGGACAGACAAATGAGGAAGATTCATAGATGAGTCGAGATTAAATCCTTTGTTTATCCAAGAAAAGAAAGTGTAAAGTTAAGGTAACAGCAAAACTTAGGCAAGATCCAACTCTTAACAGTCCAATATGTGAAGCACTAACATATTTTAATGTTATAGTAAGCATCACTTTATTTGTGATTGCGTTTAATAATGATAGGATAATCAGTGAGTGATATATTTTATCATACAAAAATGTATTAGATATTGTTAAATTTGCACTAAAGTCTTCACATGCGCCGCTTGCTGTCACCACTGGGCCTAATCAACATGCTAATTAAACGTCTATTTGCCAAACTCTTAAACTCCAAACTCCTAAGAAAAAGAAGAAAATGCAAACTTGCAGCCATGGTATATTTAGAAATATGCCTACTGAACAATCTTGCAACAAATCTAGTTGCTTGTTTTGCATCATGAGGGAGCAAGATTCACCAATCAGAAGAGCTGCAACAAAAGAATACCTTAAAGGAATACCTTCTCTTGATTCGGAAGAGCTTATTCTTGTTGTAAGCTCTCTATGGAACATCGCTATGACTCGTCCAAATGATCAAGATCTACCCTCTCTTGGTGTCTTTGAATGCATGGCAGATTTAATCAAAAAAGGTCTCCATGATAGAACATGGCTTCTTACACATCAGAACATATACATCCCATATTATGCAGCTCATATTATTGGGTCATATACCATGAATGAAGTTGAATCTGCGGTAAGAGCTGTAGACTCAGGAGTCATCCCGCCATTGTTAGAGCTCCTGGGAGGAAAAATGAGTTGGGTAGAGCAAAGGGTTGCTGTTCGAGCTCTCGGTCATCTTGCTAGCTACGAAATGACGTTTGAAGCCGTTCAGGCATACGAAGATGAAATCATTAAATTATCCATGCATTTAGCTTCATCCTGTCTGGAAGTGGTTTATAACATGTTTGTGGGAGTAAAGACCAGGCGGAGAGCCAGGTATCACGTAAACTTGCTCACACGAGGTGTAGAAGGGATTGAAATGGAGAACCAAAAGGCGGAGGAGTGGGCCAGCCAACTTCAGTGTTGGAGTATACATCTTTTGAACTGTTTTGCGATAAAGGGAAGATCTTTAAATCTCATTTGCAAGCAAGAGTTCTTGAAGGATTTGTGTGAAATGTGGGGTGGATTAGTAAATCAATCATCACCTGCCGGAGTTGGACTGATAAGAATCCTATGTTACAGTGAACTCGGAAGAGAAAGCATATCGGAATCTAGACATGTTATCGAGAATTTATGTCACCTTTCACGGTCTTCCGATGATTGGCAGTACATGGGAATTGATTGTCTTCTATTACTCCTTAAAGATCCCAAGACAAGGCATAAAGTTTTTGACGTTGCTGCGTCATACATCATCGATTTGTTTGAGCTTAGGAATCTTGGAAACAGGTCGAATGTTGGTGAGGGCATCACTAGGGCACTTGTCAATAACTTTAAACACCATCAAAACTCAGAAATAGAGAATCCTAGTGTCCGAAAAGCCATAAAAGAGTTACGGAGTTTGAAGGTAGATAAGAGGAAAAGAGAGCAAACCATGTCTAGTGAGAATCTTGAAGAAATAAGGGTTATGGTAAACGTATTAAAACAAGAAGGAAACCACATGTTTTTCTTAGGACAGATCGAGGAAGCCAAGTTGAAATACACCGAGGCTCTAGAATTATGCCAATCAATGCATAGAAATGCTAGAGTTGCTCTGCTTAGCAATAGGGCACAATGCAGTTTGCTGCTAAGAAATCCAGACTCCGCCATAAGTGATGCAACTCGAGCTCTTTGCCTTTGTAGCCCTCCAAATACTCATGCCAAAAGCCTTTGGTATAGATCACAAGCCTATGACATGATAGGGATGTCCAAAGAGAGCTTGTTGGATTGCATTACGTTCATCAACCTTTGCATCAAGATGAACACCGAAAACCGCTTAAAAATCCCATATTACGCAGTTCGAATGATCAGCAAGCAGATGGATTCGACATGGATCTTTAGAGCTGCTCGGCTCAAGGCATTGCGCACTTACCGTCGTGTTCGAGAGAAAGAAAACAAGGAAAAAGAGGGCGTCCAGCAACGAAACAAGAACTATAATATATCAGGTAAGTTCATTGCTTATATCAGCTGTATATGATCATATGTACATCATGATCTGAAAGTTGAAACTGATGCTGTCACTTTGTGCTGATTTTAAGGCCTGTCAACGATTTTAGAAGAGCCATTTCCTGGAAATGATGGCTGTGAGAGGAAAAGAATTGAAAAGGCTAAAAGAAGAAGCAAACTGATCTCCAGCTAGAATCAAGTTCCATTTATCAAGAAGAGTTTATTAATTTGTGATAATGTATTCATTTTTATCTACGAGTAATTAATCTTGTCTTCTGATAGATTGGCCATTAAACCATATTAATTAAGAATACGCACGTGAGAGCATAACAAAAATATTTTAGCATGATTTGACTACTTTCCACAATGTAGCATGCACCAGCACTTATGTAATTAAGTTTTATATGTTTTGTGGAGTATACTTTTGTAATCGAATGACAAATGACTGCAATAAGCCTAATTTATTAAGAATAATCCGGAAGCATGTGAATTTATATAGCATTACCTCATAAGTTTGACCATTTTTATAAAGTTACGTTATCAACATTTGTTAAGTTGGACGAGATATAATAGAATAAGATTATAATAAAAGGTGTGCTATTAAAAAACTTGCGTTGGATAGATAACAATCTATAAGAATATATGTTTGGTTTTGATTGGTTAAATTTGGGATAAAATGTTAAATTACATTTTTAACCTTTATAAAATTAATAAATATAATAAAAAGAAGAAGACATTGGGATAATATTATAATTTTATATTTAATTATTTGATTATATAATATAAATAAATAAAGATTTGATTGATACGTGATAAATATGTAATGATTTGATTAATACAAGATAAATTTTATCCAGTCCAACATAACATATAATAAGATTATGATATAATTAATTATCAATACAATACCGCGGTGCCATATTGTTCATGATATTTTAACAAATAGGATATGGTCATATCGCACTACATATTACACACATCTTGGTCTAACTATTTATGAGATTCAATTAATGCGACTCAAAACAAAACGACGGACTTGAGTGTAGTTCCAAAAAAACAAATGGGATAAAAATGCTAAACATAATCGACCGCTTAGGTGGTGGCCTGGATGCCTATTAGGCGGCTCTAAGATTAACAAATAGACTTTTAAAATTTTAAATATTTTTTAAAGATTATTTGACATACATTAATTTATATTGGTATGAAGAGGAGAAAAATTGTCAAATTTGAATTTCAATCTGACCCAAAGAGAATATAGAGCAATGTAGGCATGACCAATAAAAGGATATACTTTATTCTTTACATAACATAAAAGAAATATATAAAAATAGTTCCTCGTTATATAATCTGAGAAAATATATGTCTCCGCGATTGTCAATAATAATTATGTTAATTACAAATTTAATCAAACGAGATGGTTAGTAGGTTTTGTGGGAAGGAATGAAGGAAATTAAAATATGATTATATTATAATTTTCTCCGAAGGAGAATTGTTCGAGTGGATGGCTAACTTATCTACTCAAGCAATTAATTTAAAAATAGTCTGATCGAGAGATTAATAATTGACTTATAATTCACATCTTATTTGTCAAACCATTATTACTGATATATATATATATATATATATATATATGACTTTGAATTGTATAAGGATTTTACAAATGACACTCCACGAGATGTATATTTTTTGCTAAGCTTATTTGCGCATATGCTCCCAATTGGAAAACTATGCTAAGGATTTATATTTTATTTATTTTAAAGCGTTACGTTATGAAAGGACTAACAATATGTATACATCAAAAGTCATTTGATCCATATAAATTTAAATTAAGAGATTAAGACTTGTATAATAAATGGATCACAAGATCATATTCCCTAATATTACTATAAAAATATGCTTTATATAATAATCAAATTCGTGAAAACTGATTGAAGAATTTAATGTCACGTGAAACCTTATCCTTATCAACCGACTGTACCCATGGACTAAGATTTATATTTTTGGACAAGATCGATGGTTGTTCAATAGTCACATCAAATGGCTAAAGAATGGTTGGAATAAACAAAGACAATGGCAATATATATATGTTGTGTGTATTTATTTCATTCAATAATAATTCATTTAATTACTACACCAACAATTATTTATTCTTATCAGGTAGAAAACCTTATTACATAATTCGAAGATTGATGAATTCCTTAACCGGAGATCTCAATGGGTTTGACTTGTGGTTTCTTAACTTCCCCCTTGGGCACGGTGATAGTGAGCACTCCATTCTCCATCGCCGCCATAATTTCTTCAACCTTGGCACCCTCCGGCAACCTGAACCGGCGGAGAAACTTGCCGTTACTTCTCTCCACATGGTGCCACTTGTCGTTCTTCTCGTCCTGCTCTCTGCTTCTCTCGCCGCTGATCTGAAGAATCCCACCCTCTTCCACCTCAACTTTCACCTCCTCCTTCTTCAAGCCCGGAAGATCCGCCTTGAAAACATGGGACTCCGGCGTCTCTTTCCAATCGATACGTACACCGGCACATGCAGAGACCTCCTTGGCTGCGCTGCGGTGTGTTTTCTTTTGTGTGTTTGAACAAGCGGAACCATATAAGGGAGCCCAGATGTCCATTGGAGACGGATGGCAGATGTCGCTCCGACGGTTACCGAACAAGATCGGGATTAGAGACATCATTTTGCTATATTAAGCTGTGTCGATCTCGATAATATTTCCGAATCGTTTGATACGAAGATCGATTGCGGGAAACGAAAATATATAATGTACGAAGAATATTCTGGCAAATTCGTGACTTTCTCGATTGCCGCCATTGATGCCCCTGGAGCAAGTTACACTACGACTTACGAGTGAGAGGTGATGCCGGTACTTTCGATAAGCTTCTATAACATTCTCTATTGGGCTTACAGCTGAAATGGATGCACAAAATAATATTTATATTATAAAATATTAGATAATTTTAGTACAACAGAAAAATGAAATTACAATTATCACTTTTTAATAAACTGCCTATAATTATAGGTAATTGGGGTAAGTATGATGCCAAAGTTTTGAATTGTTAATTAGCACGTTTCAAAAGTAATATTTTAAATCATTAGAATAATCACTAAAGAAAAGATAGTTATAAAATAATTTTTTGTTTACTCTATCAATTTTAATCGTTTTAAGTTGCGTTCAATATTGTTTCATAATATATCTATATATTTGAAATGGTAGTAGCTAGGAAGAAGAAAAATATCCGTGTATTGGAGGAAAGAGAAATGGAAAAATCATATGATAAGATACACGAATTGGATTAAAATGATGTATAATTTTATTTCAATATTCAAGAAAAATTAGAAGGTACTGTAGTTGATTAAAAAGATATAATTATTACTAACTAATGGATATAGATGTTTAGTGACATTTCTCATATTCAAGCTCAATATCGCATCAACTAGAGTTTTGGAGGCTCATTTTACGTGCAGAAATTATTGAAGGCTATCCATTCGCTGAATATATTTTGGAGGCTCGACGGTCTAAGAATAAATAAGTCGACCGGCCTCTCATCTCGCACATTTATGTCTATGTTTCGTTAAGTGCAAAAACTCTTTTATAAATTAAATAATCATATCACCAAACTATGAGATTTCATCATCAGTCCTCCTTAATCTGCTGTCTTCAAAGGCCAATCAAACATCTTCACACCAACAAAATGAGCAGCTGGTACTACAAAAGATCGATTGGGGATGCTGGACAGGCATGCAAACTATGTATTTATTCTGTTTCGATTTCGCTCATTTACGTGCAGAAACATGCAGAACAAAACGAAGCTGTTAAAAGGTATCAAAGTGTGGGCCTAATGGTCGGGCTCACTGGTATTGCTAGCAGCGCCTTGGCCGACACGCCCGGCGGCCCGTGGAAGATCTACGGCGTTGCAAGCCAACCCTGCCCTTCATGGCTGGCCGAACACGCCGTTACTTATATTCAATGTGATGTTGCAAACCCTACTGAAGAATGCTCCAAATTATCCCCTATCACCGATATCACCCACGTTTTCTATGTAACTTGGACCGGCTCAGAAGGATTGTGCCCTGAACTCAGCACTGTTCAGAAATATCCTTGATTCAGTCACCCCAAATACTTCACACTGAAACATATATCCCTCTTAACCGAAAATAAATACTATATGGGTAATTTTTCTGATACGAAAAATAAAATTGAGCCACATATATGATTCTCCAAACTATGAAGATTTGCCTAAGACTAAATCAAGAAAATTTCTACTACAATCTTGAAGAGGCGGTCGACAATTTTAATCGACAGAGTTTTGATAGTGTTTTCAAACTAAACATAAGCAACGTAAAAATCATGACCCCTCCATCGGTATAAGACTTTTGAATGCAATACTTTTTTCTTTGAAACCATGACCCCTCACCTAATGTTCTTGTTTTGTCTCGCGACGTCAGAATTCAATTTGAGTGGATTGCAATTTCTTACAAATCGAAAGTGTCTGGCTCTACATCTATATAATTTCATGATATTAACTGTAATACATAATTCAAGATAAGTTGATAGATTAAAAAAACTATGATAAAGAGATACTTTTTCAAGTATATTCAAAATAAATATATCGAAATTCAAAAATATACAAAGAGAAGAGCAGAACAGAACAGGTTAAAACGAAGTTCGATCAGTACAAACTATCAGCTCAGAAGGACAAATCATTTGGAAGAAGTTAATCCGGCACAATAGAAGTGGTTCAAACAGACTTGCTCAATACGACAAAACATCCGTTCAGAGCAGATAAAGATCATAAATAACATCAACTAGCCCTGTACTAAGAAATGATGACAAATACACAAAGTCAAAACTTTGCAGAAGACTTTTGCGAAGACTAGAAATTTGTGTCTAACGTTCATATCAATACACATACTATAAATACACCTGGATTGAAGTTGAAGAAGACTCTAGAAAGCTTTAGATTTCGCATACTAGATAGGCTACATGGGTGCACAGAGTGCAAATTCGAATAAGAAATGAGATATCAGTTGTACACCGACAAAAGTCGTTGTTATGAGTTGAAGATCATGATGGTGTGTGAGGTTACCTGAACTCTAGATTTGATTGATGGGAGATACATAATATTTCAGCCGAACATAATATGATTATGATAGGATTATTAAATACTACATAGTGAGACAAAAAATGCCCAAGATTACTGACTCAACGTATCAGCTCACATAGAGTTCTGTTATCTACGGAGAATTCAGTAGCCTATATTGTATCAAGTTCTTACATGATAAAGAGGACGGATAAATAATCACTGAGACATGAAAATATTAACATCGGTTTAAGCAGGTGTTGTCCTAATAATGGGACATTACACCTTTCTTTAGTGGAGGTCTGAAAAAACCACTCCACACGCATGCAATATCAGATACCACACCAATTTCTTTTATCGCAATAATGCAAACTTTATCTAGAATATAAATCTTCTAATCTAATATGAATTTCTTCAACATAATTAACCTAGCTTGTAAGATGAAGATTTGTACACTTTGTAAATGAGCCATATGCCAGGGGATATGCATCTTTACCCTAGGAATCAAAAAATACAAAATTTAGGAATATAAAAGTTCATACAAGATATGCGCCAAACTGAATCGTGTTACCCACTTTAGCATCTTACAAAAACTCGTGACCACAGCGAACTATATACATGACAGGAGGGGATTGCAGTTGGTATTACTACAGAATCCTGAGCGCTTGACTATAGTTGTGAGTAAAATCAAGCCAAGTCGACATGATACCTATCTGGGTCAGTTGACACTGAAGAAAATTTGTCACCTCCACAATAAATTCACCTTGAATTGCAGAATCAGAGTAAACTGAGGAATTAGCTCCTCAGAATGCACGCAAAGCCAATAAAACTGCAGGAAAAAATTCGTAATTAACCCCAATGCCCAAAGTTCCAATGAAAACAAGTATTAAAACGCAAAGAGGCAACAACAGCATGGTGTTATATCATATGAAAAGTACATATCTGTCAAACTTCAAGCCAAAGAAAGCAAAGAATTAACACCATGGCCAAGTTCGGCCATTATCCACCACATGACAACTGCCACAACATCCTTGTAGCTGACTCGTTTAAAGATAGATGTAAACTGCTTTCTCATTCTTATTTGCAATCACAAAGTAGGGATCAAAATATGCTAGTTAATCAGGCATCGAATTGCATTAAAATAAATACTATGCATTCCAAAACTAATTCCAATTATTTTCATTTCCAGATTTTGTTCCTGAACTTCATTCAGATATTTAGGTATTAAAGCAAAAAACGACAATTAGCTTTTTTGAGAAGCCGGCCCAAAGTATTTGCATCACTTTCTTCTCTAAAAACACGAGGTTAAATTTCTAACTGCAATATGCAAAACCACAGCTCAGTTCAGATCTAAATTACAAGTTCACTCCAAATTCACAAGTAAGAAAACACAGCTTGCAAATCATTCTAACATCTTTCCGCTTTGATCTTCCCAATGAAAGAAAAGTAACCAATTTTTCCCAATGTAACATAACACAAGCATGTAAATAATACAAGAAAGCAACGTGGCATAAAACATTTGGATAAGGTTTTTATGGTAAAAAAGAAGCAGTAAGAGAACCATTTCAGTTGCTATAATTTATCTCGTTATATATTAAGAGTTAAACAAATAATGATACAGCTTGACTGATCATCAAACGACCAAACATTCAAATTTAATTATTCAATTTAATTTAGAAGAACTTATAATTATTTTGATTTCTGTTGACAAAGGAATATTCATAGATATTAAAAGAACTTATATAGTCATTTGAATTATATTATAAAGAATCAAGTTATCTATCACAATGCAACTCGATATCAATTTAGATGAATTTACTACTTCAAGGAATAAAAACCAAATCATAAGATAACAGACCCATTTGCAGTTTTGGCACCATTGCCAAAAATGGTTTCGCCAACAGCTTTTAGGAAGTGAAATGTCAGTTCATGGGTTCGAATCGAACTGTAGGTTAGTTCAACAGGTATATAAAACATAACATCAACAAGCTGTTTCAACCTCAGTCATGGACCTGATTCAACAGGATTGATTGGCTGCTCAATGAAAGAACTAAGGAGTTCGATAATGGAGCAGCTACACCAAAATTTCTAGAGCGGCAAACACAATTCCTAGACTAGCGAAGAAAGATTGATGATACAACTCGGAAAGTAAATGGTAAAAAATTACCATCAATAATATCTTCCATATATGGCCCTTAAAGTATATGCATAATGATACGTGCCAGGGAATTTGTACAAGGACCTTCATTATAACGAAAACAACTAATCAGGAGGCTCACCGAGCAAGCATAAGAGGATAATTATGGAGAAAACCAGTTGAACAGGTCGACTATGTTGCATCTGATATTGGGACCTCTGAAACTGTCTTTGAATGGCACCATACCAACCATACAACTGCTTGTCATAATAATCATTACAACCATCGAGGCAACTTTTGTTCTTCTCATAACATATGTTGATGCCCTTCACAGAAAATGTAGACCTTGTCAGCTAAATTAATCACAAAAAAATTGTTGCATGCAATAATTTGAGTGCAATAAGGGAAATTCAATTACTGACTTTTGTCAAATTCTGAGATCGAGGCAATGTGGTATTGGTTTCTTGATGGCCATCTGTAAGCTTTAACTTCTTGTATCCACTCTTTGCCCACTTCAGCTGAGACATGGACGTTTCAATGGTACTCAAAAACTGTGAGAAACTAGGTATCTTCCGTGGGGGTGGATCAGGTTGTGCATGAGAAGATTCACGAGGCAAAACATCATCATCCATTGCAATTTCCCAGGACACAATATCGGCACTGGCACTACAGGTCCTACGATGCCCTGGGAACATCTCCCCTATAGCCTCTCCTCGGCCCAACTCAACCAAATGAGAAGAACTTCTCGAACACTCGACCATTGATTGTCGATCACCATCTAGTGAGGTTTTCACTCCCTGGTCCTTACCATAAACTTTTCCCATTATTTTATTCGTAAAGGAAGATGATCCTGAAAGGAACAATGCGAGCTCATCACGCTCTCCATCATTTAGACGCACCCAAGGCAATGGTGGCTTGCCACGTGAGACTGCTGACTCATTCAAAGAGGTTTCTACTTTCAAAGTCTGAGTCGCAATTACTTTTATGAAATCGTTATGCCTATCTTTGGCATCATCAACCGAACTACTACTAGTGTAACTTGATCTCGCGGCACGCTCAAACTCATCCAACTGCATCAATCACAGGCACCCACATCCATCTCAATCTCAAAACACAAGCATAGAAACAGCAACAAAGAAAAGGAAAATACGTAACACAAAAAATGCGAGCGAACCCTCTAACAACAAAAAGCATTCAATTGTAATCAAATCACCTGCCATTTGGTAGTGCCAAGGGTAGTCTGGAGATCTCGTCGGAGCTCATCCAAATCCCAAAGCCCAGAGGCGTCCTTATTAGCATGGATCCACTTTCTATAAGCTGATTCCATCCTTCACAACAAATTAAATAGCAAAGGAATAAATCAAACCTAACAACATAACTCGCGTATAACAGCATTAAAAAAAGAATGCATGACAAAAATGGATCAAATAGCTGAAGAACAACCAGTTCCACGCGGACAAAAAGCAAGAAGATTCCATTGATTGCCGAATATTAATCCGTGTGCCTAAATCAAAAAATCAAGAGCCAAGTAGAAAGACAGATCCTTGCCAAATTACCTGTCGGCAGATTCCTGAACTTCCTCCGCGGCAGAGAAAAAAGGATCTTTTTCCCACCTATCAAACGCCGACGCCATATTCCCCCAAAAGTTACACGCTCTTGAATTGAGAAATAAAATTTGAGATGAAAATCAAAATGAAGGAACCAAAATTTACAAGTAGAATGGGTCGAAAAAAAAGTTTATCCAGAAAAGAGCTGATTCGATATAGGATATTATGGAGAAACGGGCGGTTTATGTTTTCTGGAATTTCGTAAGATATTATTATAATTATGTAAGGTTTCATGGCGGATATGTGAACGGCGTCGTCTAATTGCTAGATGGCAGTCAAACCAAGCATGCGTTGAGTAGGAAAACATTTTCGGTTTCAAGTAATTACATGTTTATTACAGCGTCGTTGGTTACAAGCGCGTGTGCTTGCTCTTATTTATTTATTTATGACTAGTGGTACTAGTGGGGTTTTTTTTTTTAAATAATCCGAAAATATAACGATTTGGACAGGTTTCCAAATTTATAAGAATCCGGGAATTTAAGTCCCGGATTCTGCAATTTTTAATGCTTTTAAAAAAGGTGTCAGAATCTTTTAATTTTTTTTAAAAAAGGTGTCAGAATCCGGGTGTTACAGTCCCGGATTCTGAAAAGCTGTTTCGCGTGGTTTTGTGTGAATCACGGGTTTCTATTTTTTGTTTTTTTGTCAGAATCCGGGGAATGAAGTCCCGGATTCTTCTGTATATATATGTCAGCTTCATCGAATTTCACCTACCCCTCATTCATTCTTTCATCTTCTCCTTCAGCGGCCTCTTTTCCTTCAGCAGCGTGCCTCCTTCCTCCCCTCTTCGATCAACAGCGTTCCTCTCAGGTAAGTTTTTTTTGTTTATTATTTGTGTTTAATAATTTGGTACGTTTAGTTTAAGTTTTTTGTTTATTATTTATTTTTAATAATTAGATATATTTAGTTTAGGTTATATGCACAGCCGTATAAGATGATTTTTTAAAAATTTTCCAGATTGAATTTGTTTGTTAATATTTGATTGTTTGAATTTTCTTTACGTGTAATACATCCCACTGGCTTAAATCTAAGGTGAATTAGTGTTCCAAAACAGATATAATTTGGGATATAAACAAGTGGGGCTTAATATTTGATAGTTTGAATTTTCTTTCCGTGTAATACATCCCACTGGCTTAATTCTAAGGTGAATCAGTGTTCCAAAACAGAAATAATTTGGGATATAAACAAGTGGGGCATTTTGGTGTTTCACTGTTTTAGTGCTTCAGGAATGGATCTGCCTCCTAATGATGAATACATTGTTTAATTTATGATGCCAGCTTAATATTCAAAATTTCGAGATTTCATTGAATTAAAATCACGGCATATGAAAATCAGAAAAATAAAATAAAATAAAATTGTTTGTCCTTTATAGATCCAGAAGGAAAATCTAACAAAATTTGATTCAAAATAAACATCGTGTATGTCCCCTGCTTGATCTGCACTTCCTATGAATGCACAACGACCATTGGCAAGGCATGTGGATATCATCAACCAATCTGCACTACAATGACAGTTTCGATTAGTATAATATTACATGATGGTGATGTATCTGGCCCAATATTATGTCCCCTCTCCTTATAATTTTTGCGAGAGCCCAACTCCTTCAACGAATATTATGTCCCCTCTCTATTGATCAATTAATTAATTTATTTATTGTAGGATGGCCGAGAACATCGATAATGTCTTATATTTACGTGATCGTCATATTTCGAACAACATCACTTCCAATGAAATGGATATAGTCATTCCACCACGACAATCGGATAAATCGTTGTGGGCAGTGATGAGAAATGGAATTCACCTTCGTGTCCGCCTTCGCGATAATGTCTTATATTTACGTGATCGTCATATTTCGAACAACATCACTTCCAATGAAATGGATATAGTCATTCCACCACGACAATCGGATAAATCGTTGTGGGCAGTGATGAGAAATGGAATTCACCTTCGTGTCCGCCTTCGTCTTGCTCAGATGGGCTTCTATGGTGTCATACAATGTGGGCCCATAAAATATTTTGATAATCATTTGATTACGGTACTGGTGGAGAGATGGAGACAAGAGACCCACACATTTCACCTTCCTGTGGGCGAGACCACCATAACGTTGCAGAATGTCGCAATGATTTGGGGGTTAAATATTGATAGATTGGCTGTTATCGGCAGAGATACATCTTACAGTAAATCGGAGTTACTGCAGAGATGTACACGTTTGTTGGGCTTTACTCCTGAAGCTAACCGTATCAAGGTGCCCACTTGTATCTGACTGCTCTGAGAGACCATTGCTTGCAACATGTGATCACAGACCACAGCACTGAGGAGCAAGTGACACAATATTCTCGTTGTGTTGCATTGCTTATCATGGGAGGTTGCATGTTTCCTGACTCAGAGAGTTCGGCTGTTAAGCTAATGTATTTACAGTTTTTAGAAGATATTGATATGGTAAATACATATAGCTGGGGTTCCGCTGTGCTTGCATATTTGTACAGAGAGTTATGCAGCACTGTCATGGGACAGAGGGTGGACATATGTGGACCCGTACACATCCTGCAGGTATGATTGCAACGTTGTATTCATTAATTTAGATATATTATTTTTTTCTTGTAAGTGTATTTATGATGTTGTTGCAGATTTGGGCATGGTCGAGGCTCACTGTATTATCTCCAGATAAAGAACAACAATGCTCGACGACGCCCGAGGATGCTGCAGATGCACTTCAGGGCCTACCTATCCGACCATATGGCGCAGCCTACATTTTTCGTATATCTATTTAGTTTGTTGCATTTGTAATTATATTAAAAGTACTAATCATTCATATTGTAGGTGGAAACGTGTGTTCTCGTGGACACATACGGTACGACATTCCATACGTACCATGAGAGACATGGTTGATCGATTGGTAGATGGACAGGTAATCTATAATTAATAATTCATCAGCACAATATAAATTGTTACACAATATTTCTATAACTCAGTATTATTTTGTCATTTCTTCCACAGTTAAAATGGATTGTTTACGAGATGAACTCACCGGAGTTCAATGTCTTTCTACATGGCCCACGATTTCATCTTTGTCGGTCGGCATGCCCGTTGATTAATCATACACAATCTCAACTGCACCCATATATTTCGGAAGCATTGCCACGGAGCTTTCCCATGTACCATACACAATCTCAACTGCACGTTTCAATCCTTTCCATGCCTTTCCATACGAAATATCATATCCGTATTTTTCTTTGATATTCTCTCGGACATATTTTATCTCGTACTCAGGATCACAACGAACTATTCCGAGCAGTGAGCCGGCTATCGTATTGACGTCGAGGTTATGGTGATCTATACCAACTTGGTTAGATATACATGTATGATCACCACCATACTTCGTAATCATGAAATAGCCCGTATTTTGCTTCAGACAAGCACGAAGCCCCCATCCACAGTAGCCTCCTCCAGACATATTCTTGCATTTCACCTTCCAAATCGTAGGCGAGCTCTGAACAACCATGTACTCGCGTCTAGCTACTCGGGTTGAAAAATCTTTAACCGCCGCGATCAATTCTTTCTTTGTTTTGAAAACCATTTTCATACAAAGTTTCGGCCTTCCAGGATCATAGAAACTTGTTCGTCCACCGGATGGAAGACCGTAAGAGTCAGGAACTTGTTCGTCAAATATCGTGTTCATGAATTGGGGAATTTCACGCATTATCGGATCATACGGCATATGTGACCCACTAGGCTCGTTCGACGTCGGAGTTCTCATTTCGTCAAGATTTTCGTCACTATCTGATCCTTCAGTTGAATGCTCACTAGAGGTGACATTTTGAGCACTGTCCCCAAACAAATCATCCGGCTCTTGTACATTTGCATCAAATATGTTATATTCTCCATGATACTCTTGAAACACACTTCCTGTTCCTACAATGGACCCCCATGCAATAGGTTCTTCAGTCGCAGACGATATATAATGATCCCAATCATGATATGTAGACGTCCCAGCTTCATCATCAACAGCCATTGTTCTGAAGCCCTGCGTGATGATGGGTATGAATGACTGAGGATCATCATCATGTGCCACGTCGTCATCTACTGGCAGTGTCTCGACATATAGATAAAGACAGTCTAATGTGGGCAGATCAAGCATAAATTGTAGACTATCATCATCTGTTATGTGCACATGTTCTTCAATGTAGCTAGCCATCATATTGTAAGAATATTTCGTTGACAATTTAATGTGAAACTCCTGTGGGTTGATCGCAAGCATTCGCTGAACATCATATATCAATTGAGAATAGGTAATCGAACGAGAAATTCTCATCGGCCTCGTTGCTGGAATACTGTATCCTACCCTCCCTTCAGCAACAACAACGTAACCTCCATAGTAGATCAGAACATTTACACTAGCCATTTCTGTGTAAAGAAAAACTATATTTAATACAGAGAAAAATTATATTTAATAAAAAAATATTGTAATTTATCACCACTTTACATGAGAAATAATAATTAATATTAACAGAATTTATATATATAAAAGCAATTAAAATATTAACCACCATATTTATAAAAAAAACAACATATTAAAAATTAAAAATTAAAAAATAAATATTTAAACGCTATCTCACCGCTTTAAATTAAAATAACTAATTTCAATTTAAAATTTGGAT
>KQ988217.1:293023-324729 GCA_001598015.1 Dorcoceras hygrometricum
AACAGAAGAAGATGACAATAAAAAGATATATTGAATTGATTTCTAACGTCTTTAAATTAACATAACTAATTTCGATTTTAAATTTCTAGTGTAGCATTTATATCTCCAAAATATAGTAATTATAAGATTTTTCAAAACTCGTATCACATAATTTGATGTTTTATTTCCATTATTTTATTAAGATAGCAACAAACTACACCAACTTCAAAATCTAAAAAATTAATTTTTTTACAAAATCAAATTACATCGTTATATTCAAAATTATTTTCGAATTATAAATAAAGTTTTATGACAAAATCATTCAAAAGACATCATTCAATTTTTTAAAAAATATTTATTTTTAAAAAATTACTAATACTCACTTTATAAATTTAAAGTTAACTAAATCATTATATTAAAGTTAATTAAAAAATATATATATGTGTATCGTACGAATGAAATACTACTTATAATCTTAGAGTGCTTCCAGGTTATTGGAGGGGCTAAGGAACGCTTAAAACCCAACTTCCTTAGACAAAGCAACGCCCCTCAGTGAGTCCAGCCGGTACAAGCCATTTTTAAGCCGGTCTATGAATGACTCTCTTAGATCTTATATTAATATGTCAAATCAGAATTACTATTCAACTAGTGAAAACCTTAACAAACCAAAATTTAATTTATGTAATCTCAGTTACAATATATATGATAAATCCTAAAAAAATTGAATATGCATAATAATTACCTTTTACTTCGTGATATGCAGAACCAGTATAACGACTTCGATCAGATTGAGGGCCGAGGGTTTGATTTGGATAAAGGATATTAACGAGGGGCAAATGTTTTGATTTTAAGAAAGAAGTGATTTAAATAAGGATGATATCAATTGATTAGTAACGAGAGAATCAATTGTTGTTGTGAGCGAGTTTTGAATGAAATGAGACGCGGTATTTATAGGCAAAGGAATCCGGAGTTTAAATCTCCGGATTCAAAAATATCACTGCCAAAAAAAAAATCCTTCTGAATCCGGGAGTTCAAACTCCGGATTCATTGTACACCGTTAAAAAAAAAAATCTTCTGCTGAATCCGTGAGTTAAGTCCCGGATTCATTCCAAACCGTTAAAAAAAAAATCATGTCAGAATCCGGGACTCAGAGTCCCAGATTCTATAAAGAAATATTAAAAAAAACATCTGTCAGAATCCGGAGGTTGGACTTCCGGATTCTGACACGTTTTAAAAAGGTTAAAAAAAAAGCAAAGTTATGTCAGAATCCGGGACTCAGAATCCGGGACATTGAGTCCCGGATTGTTATAGAATTGGAATCTCCACCAAACTGATACCTTTTTGAACTTTGTTTTGCTTTTTATATTATTTTTTAAAAAAAACCTACTAATGGCTATACACGTATTTTATACGAGTTAAATTTGAACTTTTCCCAAAAAACCATATATAAGAATGATAGGTATTCATACGAGTTAAGTTTGAACTTTTTTCCAAAAACCATATGTAAGAATGATGAAAGAGGAATGTAGAATGATTTCTGATCAAGGATCGTCGAAGTACACATATTTCGAGGAATTTGAAGGATAAATGAGTGTAAGAAAATAATGTGAACGGTTGATGAACTAAATGATTTTTTAGATCAAAAGAGGCACAACTGAGTTGATAAGACTTGGGATGACGTGAGAGTACCTTCTTTGACTTTACGGGTTCGATTATCGTGTGAAGCATATTATTCACTGAAATATTGTGGGGTATGTTTTAGGGGTTAGCCTGAAATATAAGTCTTCTTCCCCGAATCCCTGTCTATTTATGTATATCCATCGATTTAAAATTTATATGGACTAATATGTCTCTAAGTTATATAGGGAATATGCTAACCTTTAGGAAAAGAAGTTGATTTTTTTGTGGGAGAGACTCATTCATTGTAGAAGAAAATTGAGAACGAGAAGAAACTGACACGCGGGAGATCATGACAGTCTAAATACCTTTTGGAATATGATGTGATCTTTATCCTTTAAATAGAAAACATGCAATATTTATATAAGAAAAGTTGATGTGGTGGGCGCCCACAATGGACGTCGCGAGATGTTCAGTCGAGCATCTCATGAAATTGTGGAGATGCTCGGCTGAGCATCTCGCGACGCCCACACAGGTGCCCATTGTGGACGTCCATCACATCATGTCTATTTATATAAGATAGTAAACACATACTTGACCATAAAGAACCAATTTTATCTGTATGATTTGACCATATTCCGAAACTTTTTATTCTTGATCTTATTGGAGATCTTGTATATCATAACCTTCATGTTATAAATAATAGTGTTTCAATTCGAGAGGAATCTACAAACTTACAATACTAACTACAACGGAGAAACAGTCTTTTTTCCATAGATATTTTTCAAAAATATAATGTTAACGTTTATCCGTTGTGACGTAAAAATCCATCAAGTAGAAAAACTGAACTTTTGTTTGATAAAACTCAGGCTGCAAGAAGTTTGTCCACAAGTCATAGCTTCTTCCTCCGAAGTCCGAACACCACAGAGACTTGCGCCATATACTTCAAGAGCCTATTCACTCCAAAATTTCATTCACATTCACGCAAATTGCCTTCACCACCAAATCCATCAAGCACGTGTCGTGCCTCCACACCCTTGCGGTATAGCCAACCCCTATATAATGTGCCTTTTACCAATGCAAATCTCCACCATCATTACCATCTTATTTCGTTTCATTTGCATGATCCCCTGTCAATCACTCACCCTGAACTTCACGGTGTTGATAGTTTGAATGGTGTACTTCTAATTTGACAGGGTGCTGTTTGTCCTTCATTAATATTTTTCTCAATCTTGGGTATAGATAAGAGATACTATTCTGGTGCCGGTGTAACTACAGAGGAGTCATGGAGAGGTATAATGTCGTTTCATGGATTCTTTTTTCCTTGGTTATGATGGTGTGTTCAAGTGTTTATAACTATGATAATGTTGAGGCTATAAGAGAAGGAGGGTTTCAGCATCGTGGGAGTCGCAACGAGGCAGAATTCATGGAAAGGAAGTTCCGCCAAGAAGATGCTGATATGGGGATGAAAACTGGTGGATATGGGAACTGGATGGGTAACGATGGCGGGAAAGGCTGGGGTGGTGGAAATGGTGGAAGTAATGGAGGCATTGGGGGTGGAAATGGTGGAGGAAGTGGGTCTTTTGAGGTAGGTGGAGGATATAAAGGTGGTTTTGGGGATGGAAATGGTGGAGGAAGTGGGTCTGTTGAGGTAGGTGGAGGATATAAAGTTGGTTTTGGGGGTGGAGGAGGCGGTGGTGGAGGTAATGGTGGTAATGGTTCTGGCCCTGGAGGTGGTGGCGTTGGTATTGGTGGAGGAGGCAGTGGTGAAGATAATGGCGGTAATGGTTCTGGCCCTGGAGGTGGTGGCGTTGGTATTGGTGGAGGAGGTGTTGGTGGCGTCAGTGGGGGTGGGAGCTATGGCACAGGCCAAGGTGGTGGATATGGGTTCGGAGGCGGTAATGGTGGCAGATGGAATGACGGAGGATATGGTTCAGGAAGTGGAGTGGGAGGAGGGGGAGGGGGAGGTGGTTTAGGACCCTATGGTGGAGGAAGTGGCTCTGGCTTCGGGTTTGGTGGTAAAGGTGGTGTTGGAGGAGGAGGTGCGCACTATGGAGGATCCGGACCTGGGTTCGGTTCGGGAAATGGATATGGAAAGGCCTATCGAAGAATGTCCTTGGTACCTTCATGCAAGAACTGCTAAATTTCTATTGTTAGTATGTGATTTTAATGCCATAATGAGAATAAGGACCTTCTTCTCTGATCTATCCTTCATCCACTGGAATTCCAATATATAAATCACATTTCAATTTAGACATTCATTAAATTATATAAATGAGCTAGCACGGAGCAGTGCCAATGATCAACTCCAACAGCAGATATATACATATATGCACTGTACTATATACCATGCATCACATTCGCATTAATTAATATAAAACAATTAGCAAACATAAAGCCAATGAACATCAAATCTTCAAAGCAAGTGCTTAACTTGGCTGGGGAGTAGTTCTTGAATACGGCTAGAGGCAGCTCACTCTTTAGCCTGAAAATGATATAAACGAAGTTAAAACAACATAATTTTTGTTGCTTCGTGACTTAGTCAGACGTGGTCCCTAACACGATGCATTTATTCAATCGATTTTCCTTATGAGGGCTCTTCATAAATCGAGGCCATACTACGTTATCCTTATAATCAAACTCAAGATTCATATGCGGGTCAGGCATCAGAACTTCCCCGGAGAGGACACTACTAGGAGCCAGACATCCAAATTCACATAATCACTTGCAGCTTGACTTGATGTTCGTTTTATGAATGAACCAAAAAATCCTACACTTTAAAGTGAAATAAAGACATTCAAAGCAACAAAAAAAGGGCATCATAGATATGTGACATGGAATGGCAGTATCCTTTTGACATCCAAAAATAAATATTAAGCTACGGTTGAGGAAGCAACCAAAAGCAATAAAAATCTAATCTACCTTTTTTTTTAAGCTAAAAAAACCACATTTCATTGTTTCCTGGCAAAGCGGCATTTTCGAACAATATAATAGATCAGCTCTCACATCATCATGCAGCCAAATGTTGGTGAAAGGCAATTTAATCAACCACGGCATGCAAATAGAACAAACCGTAAATATTGTTATGTATTCAGATGAGAAGCAAGGTACAGACCGAGCCAACCATCACATTGTCTGCATAACTTGGAGCGATGTTAGAATCCATGCTATCAGTAGCATTCAGTTCTGATTTCCTGCATAGGAAGGATGCAATAGGCTATCAATATGTACTTGAACATTTTGATATGGTCCTGAATCTAACAAGAATCGGAAAGCAAATGAAAGCCATCCCAACCTTCCACATTCCAATACAGGGCTTAACATGGGTTCAGAATCAGTAGCGGTTTCAAACTTGAAAGAACCTCGAGTATCAGTATCCTGCAGCAATATTCAGTAATATAGTGCAGGAAAATTTACCTCGAAAAATCAGTATATGTAGAAATGACAAACTCACCGCTGAATATCCAGGCATCCAATGAGGTACGCTTTCTGTAAGGATTCTGATATACTCCTCCATAGCCTCCTCGGGACTCATGTTTCCGAGCTTTTGCCATGCATTCCTTGCACAATGGAATTAGTTGTCTCCATCACTCATATATAGCGGCGTTCAACCAACCCTGTTATATGACTAGCAATCAAACTATACCGTGATATTCTTTCGAGGATCTGTGGACCTAGTCTCTCACAGCACTAAGGTTCTCCTTTTATAATATTCTTCATCTAGACCTAGGTGTTCTCTAGTAATAGAATGATCTCATTCACGGTATGACTCTTAAATTCGACTAAGTTCACGTCGACGGGAGAGCTACAGTCATTGGAAAGGATTCTATAACTGAATAATAACTTGGACACATAAATGCCAAAGTGAATAGAAAAATTTCATTTGAGTATGTTAATACTAGAGCAAGCTTCCCATGAGAGCATAGTTGATCTATGATTTCATCCTTTTTATGTTTCATCTTTTGTTTGTTTTGACAAATGTGGTGACCTATTCCGGAAAGTCTCAACACTATGACAAGTTCACAGGTTGCTTGCATGCTAGCAAGCTAAACGGAACCAAGAAAATTCATGAAAAGAAGCTTCGTTTCTTCGACGCAATCTGCGAATACTTTGAGGAGCAGTGATGCATACCCAACCGCAAAATAACAGCAAGACTCTTAGTCACCGTTTGAAATAATTCACATCTACGACATACAAAAGTATGTGGACTGTCGTTGCCGCCGTAAGTCATGGCTCCTAATAGGAATCATAAACTTTTCAAATACAAATAGGACGTGTAACTTAAGAGTCATCCCTAAAGTCATTCACAGTGATATACATGATTTGGCAAGCTTAACACTCGCTATCTGGCAGCTACATGTCATTCTCAGTTCTAAACTGTTCCTACATCTTACAACTAAAAAATTACAAACAATTCAACGCTACCAAAGATATAAAGCAATTTTCAATCATGGCAAAACAAAGCAAAGATCAAATACCATTTGGCACGGGACGACACCATGAGCGCCATAGGTTGAGGCTCACGACACGGCCCTTCCACCGCAACCTTATGAAGTCCATACAGCTGGATTTTCTTGTCACCATCCAATTTTGGCCACCAATCTCCTCCATATTCGACAAAATTAACCAGCCTCCGCAAATACTTCTCCAATCACTCCTCTCTATTCCCTCCCAATCATCATCATCCGCAACAAGAACATCATCACCTCTCGGTTTCACCATGTCCTCCACATCTCCAACACTTAATCCGTCGCTCTCTCCAGAACCCACAGCTCCAGTTTCTTGGTTTTGATCATTTTTCATGTCATCACATTCCAATACAATTTTATTGTCCCGCGCTTCAATAATTAGACCGTTTTCTCCCAAATCTATACGATCATCTCGATGATCCTCTTCAACAAGCATTCCATTAGTTTCACCCAAATCCATATCCATTTTATCATCGCCACGATCCATCTCAACAAAAATTTCAGTAATATCAGACTCCTTGTTTTGGCATCAACACCATTCATCCCCCAAAACCAAGACATTGTTTCTCGGAAATTTTCACTTCAGAATCATATTTTATCCCCATTTCTTCAGTTCCATCAACCCTTTTCACTCTAGTTTCATCCTCATTCTTCAATTCAGCATCATCCAACAATACAAGACTTTCAGACCCATCTTCACTTGCATACCGATCAACACTTTCGACCTTAACATCATCAACAAACTTCACGGCTTTTACGCCTTTTGTGGTCTCAACTCTAAGCCCTCTATTCAACGACACCTCTTTTGTCACAGCAGTACAAACAGAAGAATTATGATCATCAACGGAGTCAGAAACGGCAAAAGAAACGATCTTTGCCACCAAAAAACCTAAAATAATAGCCACAAAAGCTGTAAAAGTTGAGTCTTGAAAAATTTCCATTTCCTTCCGTGTACCAATCTGACGAGAGACTATCAGAAAGGGGAAATGGAGATAAAAAGGTTCAAAGACGAGTGGGAATGAACTAAAGATAATGATGGACTTCAAATTCAATGCCAGCATTAATCATCGACGCAACCAACTGTATATTTACTTAGTTATTCTTTATTTTTTTCAATTCATATATTTTATTTTAATGTAAAAAGGGATGTCTGCAGGAAGAGGAAAGCATATTCCTTTCCCTTAGTTCTCCTTTTCGGCTAACTTTGGATGATGATATTGACGGGCAGTCCCCTGAAATACTGGTGACGCTCTAAATCTTTGATAAATTCGATTTTACATATAAACAAAAGTAAAAGAAATTGAAACAAAAAAGATGTAAAAATATTTTTTTTCCTTACTTACATTTACCAAGACAAATAAAAAGCATCTACATCGAGTGGATTATAAATGATAATTTGTGTCAGCAATTATTAAACTATGGATATATAAAATACTTTGTTTAAGGCGGGTGATTGTATATACTTTAGACACTGTTATTGAATGGTAAATTACACTTTCATCCTCCAAACAACATAATCCCATACCGCTTATACAAATTTTGAAAAATGAAATAGTATTTCTATCAATATGTTATAAAATAGAATGATGAATTAATTGGGAAAATAATTGATGGGTAAGTAATTAACTGAGATTGGAATAAAGAACCTTTGGTTACGGTCATAGTTATTACACGACTGTCCAAAATTCGTTGAATGATGTGTACATGGTATCTACTTGGACAAGATTGTTTTACACGTGAAAAAAATGAAGCATATATTAAGATATATAATAATATGACAATAATATAAGAGCCGAGATTGTTATGGCAACATTTACAAATCTAATCTTCTTTAGCAACTCTTGAACGGATTTGGACACTTCTTAAAAATTCAAAAGTCCAACCAATTTGTTCAAATAACTTCTTTAATCCAACGTTTTAAAACTAAAGTTTAAATTTAGTATAAAAGCTCATGAATTTTTATAAAATAGCATATCAATTTCATAGTTTTTAAAAGATTTGAAATTAATAGATGGAGTGGTCAAATTAAAACGACCTCCTTAAATTCTTTCGTCTCATGCAAGCTACTATTAGCGTGAACAGATATCTTACGTCAAGGTGATTAATCGTACGGACTGTAGTCCCAATTAAAAGTATTTCATATACTTTTATATCTATAAGACCAACTCTACTATATACTTTGGGATAGATGGAATTTTGTACAGAAAGTTTTAAATAGTTTTCAACGAGGACTACTTCCACGATTTTATTTTTTTGAATTTTTGGGTACTAAACCACCTTATCCTAGATATAAAGATTTGTTATTTTCTTCACGAGCTTATCCCATCTGCTACACAGTCGGATTGGCGTTGGCAACAACTTGTTCTTTGGGTGGGTTAACATGTGATGCCATTCATACTAGGCCACTAGCCCCATCAGTATAGATAAAATAAAAGACTAAAGATCGCTATTTATAGAAATAGACCCAAGATTCGATAATTTACAGAACAGCATTTATCAGATGCATGAAATGGAGCATGTTCTTATTAGATTCGGAGTCGAAGGTGTTTCCAATTCGCTTCGAGTTGATAAATACTGATTCGAATGAGTTAATGTTATTTCGGGAAAGTAAACGAGTGCAGCTACTGTGGTCGCATCCTATTATTTTCGGCAGCTCGCACTTGGGCAAAGTATGGATGAGCCTGCAACAGAGATGGAATTGTCTAAGAACCATGATACTATCAGGTTCAATTTTATTAAAGAGAGGGTAAACAAATCAAGGAAATATAGCCTGCCTTTTGATGGATTGATCTCGATATTTCTAAATAAATGGATTTGAAGTCCTTCCAACTATTATTTTGTGTTTTGTTTCTACAACGAGATTTCAAGTTCTCAATTGATGGTTTGATATGAAATCAATTACTCCAACATTATTTATTTTCAAATCTTCTAATACAAGCATAACCTGGAGGGGAGAATACTGCTAGATCTTACCATTGCTTCTTTGGCCGTAAGCCTGTCCTGATGATCATATCGGAGAAGCTTGTCAAGAAAATCAATGGCCTATTATTATGATAAACAAAGCCAAAAAAGAAGTCAATGATGATATTGCACAGATAAGGCATAATGAGATGAGATAAACACATTCCGAATGTTAAGAGGTAGAAGAGATAACCTCCGGTGAAACCAGATGCTGATTGTCTGAATTAACAAATCTAGTCCAGGGCTTCCTACTGTGCCTGAGGGAAAGGCAAGGACAGTAAGTTATGACCAAATCTTGGCCTCTGGATACATGGAAATGAATCATGGTGTTTATTTTCGTAAACATAGTTTCCTTCATCAATTCTTGGTTTCATGAAGTAAAATCCAAAAGCACGTCATTACATTCAAATGGATTTCAGGCTTTAAAGGTGTTTTTAGGTGCATACGCCTTGGAGTGAGGAATGGACACAATCAAGTTATGACAATACCTCCCAACAAGAGCTTCAAGCTGAGAATCCAGTTCAAGACGATATTTATTCAAATATGCGTTTAATTCATCTGTTCCTAGTACCTGTGATGTTAAAGGTCATATAAGCGCTGTAATTCAAAAACTCAAAAATGCATCATTATATCGGAAGCATATATAAGTCAAACAAATATATTTCAACACAAAAAGTGAAAGCCAACAGAGGTTCAGGAAATTTGAAAAACCAATTCCTCACAGCAACGCATTTATCTAAATGGTTCATACGTCTCAGCAACCACTAAACTCTTATCAAGTATTGAAAACATTGCACAGATATCTTAATGCATGTTATGGTGTAAAGCATATTGGGACGGAGATGATGATAAAGCAGTACCATCAAGTCACTTGTAATAAGAGATACATAAGTGAGAACAGTGATTTAAGCTAAAACATTCGAATCCTCCATGGTTCAAGGGTTAAGCAGGCAGTTTGGCACAAGAACAAAAATTCCAAAAGTTAATTCAGTTAGAAAAAAATAATTCTTGACAAGTAGTAAATTATACAAACCCAATGCGAAAATTCTACGCTCCATCCAACTTTTTCAGTACAATAGTTCTTCATAACTAGTCATAGTTTTCCAAAGTACGTTTATCAGAAAGCAACCACAATCAATACTTTATGTTGATCAAAGAAATGAAGAGTGACAGCAACCAAACTAAATTATAGTATATGCATGTTTTCGCAAAGCTATTCCATGAACAAGCAATTAGCGCATGGGTAGAAAGAATAAAATGGCAATTTTATTATCATGTTCCGATCTACCTGACATAAAAAAGCAAAAGAATGAAACAAGAAGAAAGTCTAGAAAGGATACACATAAGAACATTGATAGAGAGAGAGTGGAGAGACAAGTTAGTTATCAAAAAAGCACTGACTCCTCCTCTTCCTTACAAGATCTTCAAGCAAAGACAGAACAAACAATGCCTTTTCTGGCATATTGGATATCATATGATACAATAATATATATATATATATATACAAATCCGATATCCTACATACCTAACTTCCTCACCCCCTTCCCCAACTACTACGTGGCACCATGCAATTGGTCGGAATTTAAAAAAATTGTTGAAGTTAAAATGTTGGTCCAATCACATGGTGACACGTGGCAGTTGGGGAAGGAGGTGAGGAAGTTGGTTGTGTAGGATATCATGTCCCTATATATATGTGTGTGTGTGTGTGTGTGTGTGTGTGTGTGTGTGTGTGTGTGTGTGTGTGTGTGTGTGTGTGTGTGTGTGTGTGTGTGTGTGTGTGTGTGTGTGTGTGTGTGTGTGTGTGTGTGTGCCACTATTACCTAGAAGAAGACGAAATAGCAATTAAGAGATCTGATACAGAAAAAATTACTGACAAAATTTCAATTGCCATCGTAATTTGTTAATACCCTGGCTATTTTAACAAGCTGATCGCGATTATCATGACCATAGAAGAATGGCTCCTTCCGAAAAATCTGCAAATAGAAGTAATGTAATTCAAATGGCATAACTCTAAACACATAGCTTATGCTTTTAACCATAAGGATGTTTACCATTCCAGCGAACATACATCCAAGGCTCCACATGTCTAGAGAATAATCATAGTCTTGCAAGTCCACGAGTAGTTCAGGCCCCTTAAAGTATCTAGATGATATTAAGAAAGATAAAAAAGACACAGGTCTCAAAGACAAATTAATGGGAACTTTAATTAAGTCCATATTGAAATTGGGAAGAAACTTGAAGCATTATAAGATAAATGTACAAAATTTTCTGATTCAAAGAAACATTACATATATCTCCAATATAGAAACTAAATTATAATTACATCACCGTGAATCCTGACCTTTACCCCAACCTACATTACAGAGAGAAAAGAAGAGAAAAGCAAAAACCTTGAAGCCACTCGAACATTGTATTCTTTGCCAGGGTGATAAAATTCGGCAAGCCCCCAATCAATCAGACGAAGTTTTCGCAATTCATGATCAATCATAACATTGTGAGGTTTGACATCTCTATGCATTATCCCCTGAGAATGACAATAATCTAAGGCCTGCAAATTTGTATATTGGACAGCCATCAGATCAAAAGAGATCTTCCCCAGATCACTTAGATTAACTGTCTTTGGCATAATCAGTTCACCGGTGAACCTAATCCAGCCCTCAAATGCTAAACAAGGACTAAATTCAAATTGAATCTATTTTAAAATATGGCAATCACACAAATTCAAATATGAAAACAGTTCATCCTTGCAAAGCCACCAACTATACTTCAAAACTGATACTGCAGTTACCAAACCAGCATCGCAGCATATTATTCATGTTACGGAGAGGCTTAGCACTAGAAAAGAGGAGACAGCAAGCAATAAATCTCATGCAAATTTAATTAACATTAAAGCAAAACCAGCAAGACCAGCAACATCCAATTTCAAAGATGCGGTAAGCCCATTTTCAAATTGCTGTTCAGCAATGCATAGAGCTCTAATCAGCTAGAACATCATAACCGAATACTAATACTTATATCACTCATAAATGTGTAAAAATTGGCTGTATAACACTGAAGTTAGTTTACATGATCAGGACAACATGTTTTTTGTTTTCAATTCTAATAACTAAATGAAAGCACTCCAACAACCTAAAATTTCATGATTCTATGCAAGCAGCTGTTAAACAGTTGTCTGATAACTTAGCAAGAAACTCAGCCCCCTCTAATAACTTAGCAAGAACTCAACCCCAAGAAAAAGATTACATCATGGAGGATAAATAGAACAGTGGCTTCACACGATTCATTTATTATCCAGATTTGGGTACTTGCTTGATTATAGGAAGCATCAAAACGTGTACACACACTTGACATGATCTTCTAGACTATAATTAGAGAATAAGAAGTATATAAATTGGCAGATCAGAGTTTACAAAAGCTTTTGTTTTATGTTATTCATCTCTCATATTAATACTGCACATGACAAAAAAAGAGCGGCATAACTTTAATCATTAGTCAAATAAAAGGCACGAACATAAATTTAAGTGAAAACAGAAAGAAAGATGATGAACTCAAAGTCAAGAAAAAAAATGAAAAGTTACCAGGCCTATAAAGGGATTGACGAACAGGAAACAACAAAAGCTCAGTAAGATACAAGATTTTAAACATAATTGTACCTTTAGAAGCTCATATATGTAGTATCGTATGTCATAGTCTGTCAATGTTGGGTATAAAACTTTAAAATCAGAGCTGTTCACATATTCAAAAACCAAAGAAGGTGTTTTCGAGTGCTGATCTCTCACTATATCTAGCAGCTTTACAATATTGGGACCTCCACACAGATTTTGAAGAATCTTTATTTCCCTCTTTATCTGCACAAGTTCAACAAAACACTATTTACTGTACAAGATCTTTATGACTTATGAATGGACATCGAATAATGAGAAAAAGATGTCATCAAAGAATAAACATAGAGGCTATCTTTATGTAAGAAGATGAATAGAGAAATATAAATACATACATATGTATAGGGACACCCAACCTCATCCACGCTAATACAATTGCACTAGTATCATGAATGGGGAACGAGAAACAAACCATTCTAACCCTAGGAGGACGGAATCTAACCATTAAATGTACTTCAGCGACCATTATCTGCCACACTTTTAGGCGGTGCAAGATCACGTCAGATACGTAAATCAATTGAGTAAGAGATGATAAGATTCATTGAAACAGAGATTGAAGATTGTGATGTGGGAGTCCACCCCACTCAGCGAGATTAAAGCTTATAATTTGTTGTTTATAGAATATTTCTTCACATGTTTGAATATGATCCACTGAAAAGAAAGTTTGAATATGATCTACTGAAAAGAAAGTAAAAGAGCATTTCAACTTAGAGATAGGCATAAAGACCATGGGCCACGCATATTGAAAAATAGCCGGAATTATATCTTAGAGCACATATGAAATTGACCTTTTCCAATCCATCAAAATACAATTAAGGGTATTATCAAGTATCTTTCTTCTCGACCAATACAATACAAGGATGAAAATTACCTTCTTCTTTTTCACTGGTTTGAGAATTTTGATGACACACCTTTCTTTGTTTGTGACATTTATACCTTCAAAGACTTCACTGTATTTCCCCCTTCCAACCTTCCGAATAACTTCATAGTCATCTTGATCACTGAATCACAAGAAATAAATATGCAATCTTAGAAAACCATGAAACTCACCAAATAAAGAAAAATCTAAGCAAGCAAGCAAATTTACTCAAATTGTGGCGGGGCAACAACCACCAATAACAAACAAGCATGCCCATTCCACCACCAAAGGCTTAAATATCTCTTCTCCACATCAATCATGCAGAGAGATTCCAAAGCAGTCCAGGCAAACAAAAGACAAATTCAAAGTACAGAGTGGCATTTTCCTGGCATTGTAAGGTCATTTTGAGTCTTTTTGTTGCCATACTTACACTGTCCTAAATCATAAATATGACCATAAAAAGATTCTAGCACCAATATATACTTATTTTCCCCACTCTTACACTCTTCATATGACCATAAGAGATTCTTGCTGTTAAACTGGCAAAACATAATCTAGATCCTCACAAAATTTTGGAAAATCATTGGCCAACTTTGGGTTGGGCTTTGAGTGGAGTGCCCAAAAATGTTAGCAAAACTATTAAAACGTAGAATCATTTTCCAAATTCTCAATTGATATATCATTTCACATTTAAATCAATTATAGTTCACTGAGTAACTTATTTCCAACCAATCAATCAAACATTTCACGATTTTTCTATAATCAATATCATGACAATTTAAAATAAACCAATTACGGCTTAAAACAAATTCATGATCATTAAAAAACTACAGAGTTCTACTAAATAACCTTTCAAGCTGAATTCGATCAAAATCCCAACCAAACTGCACCACTTTTTTTCAGGCACCAGCATCAGAATAACATGGTCAATAAAGAAAGGACTATGGCAAAGACAAATTGCTGGGAGAAGACAAGATTTTCAAAATAACAAGAAGTTTAAAAGGGAGTATAATTCATGATAAAGACTTCATTAAAGGCATAGCAAGTCATGCGTTTGATGAGTTACATTGGATTCATCGAGTAAACCAATCCACAGTAAATTTGGAACCGATTAACCACACAACCAAATTTCCAAGTGACAGGCTACTTTATTTGTTTCCACAGACGATAAAACTGATCATCCTCCAAAACACTAATTATATGAATAACCAATTATAATAGACCTCGCTGCAACATTTTCCACTATACAAATTCAATTGGGTTCTGATAAAAACAAAGCAACCCTATTGTACCACAAGGTTATTCCTACCTCATCAAATAGAAAAAAAAAAAAAACGAATCAATGAGCACAAAGCCGAAAACAAGAAATTGTCCACGCACAACACACACATCGAATCTATCAAGGAAAAACATGAATTCCCAAGCTTTTTCAATAACAAATACATGAAAAAAAATAATGCAAGGACATGGAAAAAGGTGGTGAAAATGCAGCACGGACATTTCCATATAACCCATACCCCCATTGAACGGTGAGCGACTCGTAATCCCAATAATCCCGCGGGCGATGAAGGTTGACTTCAGCGTAAACGCGAGCTTGCGACATCGGAGAAAAGATTTTCTCACAGGATTCCGACCCCGACTCCGATTACACCTGGATTTGGTTATTGCATTTTTGGGTGTCATTCATTTGTTCGGTTAAGTGGGCCGGTGGGATGAGATAATTAGCCAGTTGGTCAAAAAACTTTAGAAAAGGGCCGATATGTTTTTGGCCCAATTATAATTTATTAGCTCTTCACAATTTGATCTTCTCATCTGCTTTTTAATAAAAAAAATTTCTAAGTTGTCTAGTTCAATCGACCCTAAACTCACTGTCCAACCTAGGCGGGATGACGGCATTATATTATATGATAAAGAGATGGATAAATCAATACATATGAATTTAGACATTTGATTAAAATAAAAGCTAGTGAGAAATATATGATATAGAGATGGATAAATTATATGATAATGACATTTGATGAAAATAAAAGCTAGTGCGAAAATATATGATATAGAGATGGATAAATTATATGATAATGACATTTGATGAAAATAAAAGCTAGTGCGAAAATATATGATATAGAGATGGATAAATTATATGATAATGACATTTGATGAAAATAAAAGCTAGTGCGAAAATATATGATATAGAGATGGATAAATTATATGATAATGACATTTGATGAAAATAAAAGCTAGTGCGAAAATATATGATATAGAGATGGATAAATTATATGATAATGACATTTGATGAAAATAAAAGCTAGTGCGAAAATATATGATATAGAGATGGATAAATTATATGATAATGACATTTGATGAAAATAAAAGCTAGTGCGAAAATATATGATATAGAGATGGATAAATTATATGATAATGACATTTGATTAAGTAATAATAATAAATATATATTATTCGATATATTAGAAATATATAAATAATAATAACATAGAATAATATATATATTTAAACTCAACTAAAGTGGGCTTCCATCAGTTACTGTTTTGATCAGATACCCGACTAATCTCAAGAGTATAAGGTTAAAATATTTTGTGGTATATAAATTTGAGTGAAAAATGAAACGGTTTGTTCATTCATGCTACTCAAGTAGCATCAAGAATGGTCCTTTAATCGTCAAAATCTAAAAAAAATTAGAAAATTGACATAGCCACGTTACACGACCCCACAGAAGGTGTGGACCTGATCATCTGGGCAACATTCCAGCACTTAAACTCGTTTTGGTGGAACATATGGCACATGCTCATCTTCACAAATATTCTGCAATCATCCGAGTAATTTATAAGAAACAGTCTACATGACAAAAAAAGAACATGAATAACAAATTTCATGCATGAAACCATATCGTGAACAAGAACAGCTAGCGACGCACTATATTTACATTGCTCAAAATCAACTGAATGTAACTCGAGTAGAAAAAGGTTGAGTGACTGACATGATAGTCGGCCATTGCCGAGGTTAACATAACCACGAAGCGCTTTAGACTTAACCAATTGATAAAAAAACATCCTAAATTCATTTCTCCTTCCGGAGAAAATATTAAAAACCTTTTAAAATATAGCGCTAAAAGATTAAAGCAGAGGGGGAAATAGATAGTAGCGGAGGACAAATTTTAATTTGGTATATTTTACTTGATGTGATGCCTGAGATTACATACCTGCAGATCGTGAGGAAGTGCTTCAGAAACTGCTAGTGTGTAACATCCGGGAACAAATTTTCCTAGGAGTTTGAAAAGAATCAAAAAATCAAATAGCAATTGTGCATTCTTCTATCATAACAAGAGAACATAGAGGTATGTATCACAATAACAGGCAAAAGGGAGTGGATTGACGTGTAATCTGTTTCTTCACCAGAAAACTACAAGCCCGATCTCTCATGTAAGTTCATGGATGAAAGAGGAATAATGGCGAAGAAAGAATGTGAAATATTTCCCCCTCGAACTGTATCAGAATTATTCACATTTGTCCTAAATGATGTTCTATCCTCCAGATCTTATGCTGACATTATAAGCTAGATTTTACAGCCCAATCATTCGAGTCTTAACTGGTGATTGCGGTATTTGGCTTAGCACAGGAAGGTTTCTTTAAGGGAAATGTAAATAGTACAGAATCTCAGAGAAATCACCATTTGCCAGCTTGAGATAAATGTAACATGCAGCGTGGAGAAAACAGATGATTGATACGGACATAATGGTCCTAGATAAATCGATCGTACAGTAAAATTCAACTGAAAAAATCATCAGAGAGAAACTAAGCATTGTCAAAAAGGAATTCTTGTAAGTTTTTAAGGAGATGCAGCTCGACTTAATTTCCACATTTATAGAGACGCTGATGTTGAGAAATTTGTGATGCCTTGAAAGATTAAAGTGTGGCATCACATGATCTTTTACAGCAGCATGGAAGAATTAGTTCAATGCGGAACAATTCCCAAGTTCTGAAGAATTGTTTTTGATGGGCTTGAAAACTTAAGGCAAAAGAAAATGCAAGAAAAAAGGTTTATCCAGACAAGGTAAATCAAAGGTTTTTAGATGTATGATAGGAATGGGAAAAATCAAAACAAACCCCTTTTCCCTCAAGAATGATTCCTTCTTGATATGATATACACTAATCATCCTTAAGATTCATTTTATTTAACTAATACCAACTTTGAGTGTACAGAGTTTTGAAGAATAGTATGACTAATTGTATGTTTATATTCATGATACAGAAAAATCATATCATAAAAGTGACAGCAATAGATTTTATTAAATATCATAGCAATTTAATACCAATGCGAAGCCAACGAGCAGCCCAACTCCTAGCTGGGTCTATGACTGAGATCATCCTATTACATCATAAAGTAGTCAAAATATCAACTATAGAAGACTAAAAACGTATCGTGAAATATATCACAGAAAGACATGAGTATGTCATCTCTACAAGTAATTATTTATGTTTCAATGATAGTAAAATAATAAAAACCCGGTGAAATTCGGGGTCGTGCAATCAACAACACGTTCATGGTCATCATCCATTTGAAAGAAGGGGCAGTTCTCGCACCCTGATTCCCGAAACTACAGCAGCAGCACGTGTAAAACATGGAAAATATCAAATTTATTATTGACACTGAAAACAAATAAGAAAAGAAACAAACAGGAGCACATGGATATAATGGGCAAACCAACCTGGTCATACGTCTTGACAAGACGGCAGCGCAGACAAGCTCGAAGCTCATGCCCAAAGCTTGTGGGTATCTGTGCTGCCACTACTCCCCCATGATTAGCCATTGCTTCCCCTTCCCTTTAGGTGGTGCTACAAGAACAATGAGGGCAGACTATTGATAGGGCATAAGATTACCAGATAGTTATTCACAAAAAGTCATCCTCTAATGTATAAGCAGCGGTGGATCAAGCTACGCATCCTGATCCCATGAAATAATAAAAACCAAAAATAACTGTGAAGTTCTTGAAATTTTAGCTTTGTACCTCGATTATGTTTAGAATTACTATACAGCTGGGATGGTAGAAATGGCAAAATAATTTGTACTGAAGAAAAATTTTGAACCATAAGAGAAAATTAGCCACATCAATTCATCCAAAATGGACGAACATATAATAAACCGCGACGAAGAAAATCGGAAGAAGTTCACAGTTCAATAAACAAAAGACAGTGATTCAATAAATAAAAGAGAAAAAACGAGTCTGATTGATGAATCAGCTCAATGGCTTCTTGTTTACAGACATCAATTTCAATCATTCTCACTTTCCTTTATCACACAAATTGAAACAGCTCAGGAAAACCCGTATCCTGATTCTAACAGGTTCACAATTCCTCTTCCAATCAGACAACTATAAGAAATGTATTCAACACATAATTTTCTAAACTTTGTAGGAAAATCGAACTTATAAAATATAAATTAGGACATATAATACCTCCCGGTAATACCGTCAATCTTTATCAAAATTTGCTTCGACTATGAGTTCTTTGCAAAGGTTTAGGATTCGGAGTCCGATCTTCGCCTGGGTTTGTGTTTCCTCTGGATTTTCGTGAAGTATGCGACTGTACGAACCGCACCACCTCTAAAGCATTGAACAAAGTCGGGTTGAGAGATTGAGCTATCTGATTGTGAGCTTTTGGGCCATTCAGTAATTGGGCTATTAATTTGGGTTACATAACTATTCCAGGGGAAGTATCATCTAAGGTCCATGTGTGTTCTTTTATAATAATGCCAGTTTTCTATTAGATTAAAAAAAAAACTTTATAAATTTTTATTTTAATATTCTTTAAATACATTTGTTTATAAAACCTGGTGATCTTGGATAGTAACTGAAATATCGTTTGTTGTGTCAACGAAGAATTTGATTGATCAATTGTTATATTATTCTTTTTATTTAAAAATATTTTTCCACCTACAAATTGTAATTTCCACCACATGAAACTTAAAAATGTTGAGAGAAAATGGTTAAATCGTATGTGAATTTTTTACAATCCAGAACCAATAAATAATTTGGTATTTTATCAATATATGATGAGTTGGTGCATATTGCGATAATAAAACATATAATACATGTTAGGGTGAGGAGTTGAAATATTTTTCTATATAGTATACCTCCCATTTTAATATTCAGAATAATAATAAGTCGTAGTATTATTATCTTATTCCTCATTATATATCATAATATAGTTATTACTAATTATGTCTACTAATTAATTAAATAAAAAAATAAAAGCATCACAACTAATTAATAATAACAATTAAAATAGTTTATGATATAAAAAAAGGAAAATCTCAAGTCAAGGGACACCCGGGTCGTAGACTCGTAGCCCCTGGGGCTGACTGTATTTGAAAAATTGAAGGAAATGGAAATGTATCGGTACAGTTCCATTGATAAAGCTAGGCATTACAGTTACAGTCACAGCAGCTCCGCCCCTCTCCCTTTCCTCTAGCCTCCATCGTAGACACGCAAGTTTCAACCTTTTCTTCTTCTTCTTCTTCTCACAAATCCATTCATTTTTCTCCTCTGCCGATTTTCAAGGATTTAAGAAACAGATATGAGATTTGGTTACATAACAAACTTCGCCAAATGCGCCGTTCTCCAACACCCGGAGCGTCGTTTCTATGGCATATGCAGCCGAAAATGCCACAACCCGTCTCAGCTCCATCAAAGAACCAATATTTCTGGAAGCGCAGTTAGGATCCCCTCGTATTTTGTGATTTTGGGCAAGCGGTATTCGTCGAACTCGGCTAATTCGAACATGGGACTCCTCGGTTGGTATTTAGGCATGTTGGAGTCGCGTCCGATTTTGACAAAGAGCATATCTTCTGCCATTATTTACGCGGTAGCTGATGCCACCTCGCAGGTATCGCCTTGAAGGATTTACATTATGCTTGTTCATTCCTCCGTTCATACCTTTGTCTGATTAGATTCTGCCATATTGAAAGGTCAACTTGTGTAAAGATTGACTTCAATCGGTATAAATGCTTTATGTGCAGTCATATAAAATTATATGCTGTAATTGTTAGGAAATTTAACGATTAGAGTGCACCGTATTGTTGATGGAAAACATTTCTTTGTTTCTGGTTGCAAATATAAAATACAGGTGTGTCAAGCGTTATGATGAGAGTGTTAATTACTTGTACCTGAACTTTGTAGATGATTACTATGGAGCGGCACGATGCATGGAATCCGGTAAGGACTTTGAGGATGGCTGGTTTTGGGCTGATTTTTTTAGGTCCGTCACAGCATGTATGGTTTAATTTTATGGCAAAAGTGGTGCCAAAGCGCGATGTGATAAGTACTTTCAAGAAGTTGGCTATGGGACAGCTTTTTTATGGACCTACTATAAATGGCATTTTCTTCTCTTACAATGCAGCCCTTCAAGGTATATGACTCTGTCTTTGCAATATTTGGAACTAAATCGCAGCAATATCACCCTTCAGTATCTCTGTCGTTGATTTGTTCCCTCCAGGTGTATTTTGCTTCTATTAGTTGAATTTATACGCCCTCATGCCACACTTGGATTGATTTAAAACCAATAATCCAAATCAGTCATATACATTGGGCGACTAGAATAAAATAAGGATTTTGAAATAAACTTTTCGAATCCAATGGACTTTTAGCTCGTTTCCGGGGCATTTCAAATTTCTTGTGAAGTATCTGGTCAAATGTATCGATTTTCAAATCCATTACTTTATTAGTCATTGTCAAATCCAAATCCAGCCATTCTAACATAATTACTGAAGATAAAACTTCTGGGGTTATATCTATTTGTTTTCATTCGGGAATGCAGCACAGAGATTTTGAGCATCTACTTCAGTGATGGACATCAAATTCTATGAATAAATTTAGTCTTATTGATTGGATTACTAGTTTGTCATGGCATGTCTTTGTATTAAAGTTGAACCTAGAGCATGGAATTTTTGCTTCCTGATTTTGTATAAGCTACAGTTACGTTGAAAGATTTTGATAAGATTTGGAAGCCATATTTTTCTTCCATCATTCCAGTAAACACAAATTATCTATCAATGTGAAGATCATCGAAGTCTGTTCTCGGTATAGAAGAGTTCATTATTAAGAATTTGAAGCGAATTATTATGTTTAACAAAAAAAAAAACTTTGATTCCATATTACCTCTTAAAAGTCTCAAAATATGCAACTGGGTGTAGCCATGTATATGTTTTTAAGACAGGCATGAGTCCTTATTATCTTCCCCTGACATAAAAAAGATCTTTTTCCAGTGTTAAAACTTGAAAAAACAAAGAATTGAAACTTGACATCAAACATATCAAAGCGAGAATAAACAATTGAAAGAAAGAAAACGCAATGGAAGATGCTAAAGTAGAAGAAGGATAGTAAAATGTTCACTTATATGAAATGAGGAAATTGAGATGAATATTTCCAATTCCATCTGTTGATCCAGCACACTTAAATTACCGTAAGCTTCTCTTAAGACCTGTGATCGTACAAGGATCTACGTCTTGTCTGTATCATCTTTAGCTTTGTCTCCATATATCTTGACAGGCTTGGAATCCAATAGCATATGTTTAGATTTCTCGATCTTCTATTTCTCATAAACTTCTTGTGAGATGAAAACGTCATCGTCAAGTTGGCTAACCTCTATTATCATGTAATAAAAGGCGGGTCTTGTGCCGTCCATCTCAAAGTCGAGCCATGGGTTTTATCAATTTCGTAGACGACTTTAGATTCTTTCCTTTGAAAATAAGATTCATCAATGTAGAGTAACAAAGTGACTTATATGCTTTGGTGTCACTCGATAAGTGCCAATCCTTTGAAGTGCAGTTTGCTGTAGTGTATCTGGTTGTAGAATTGGAGTTAAACGTTGTTTGCCATAATATTTTCTTGTTATGTTGTCATCGTCGACCTTGGTATAATCATATCTTTAACAAGCACACAGCTGCCGTTTCTTTTATATCACTAACTTACACATATGTTCCGACTTTTGTTTCTGTGTTGTTTCAACCTTTTGAAATGGCTCTACTTTCGTGCTATGTTAAGGTGAAAATGGGAATGAGATCGTCGCCAGATTGAAGCGAGACCTGATCCCTACATTGTTAAACGGTCTTTTATATTGGCCGATGTGTGATTTTTTCACGTACAAGATTATTCCCGTACATCTGCAGGTACTTTCACGTCTCCAACTATCTTGACTTTGTTATATACTGGCAGTGGTGTACAGAAATATGAAGTCTCTAGGCTCTAATCTCGCAATAATGTGATCACTTTTGGCTCAATGATTTCTGTAACATTTTCCATGTGCCATTCTTTTGCAGCCTTTGATGAATAGTTCATTTGCTTTCCTGTGGACCATATACTTGACATATATGGCAAGCTTACAGAAGGCCATTCCAGATTAGTTTGCCAGTTCCTACTTCATGCATTTCCTACTCGAACATTTAGTAGGGTGCGATTCATTCGCTCATCCAGCGCCACTCACCATGCGGAATAGAATTTGGACTCCTGACCTGGTAGTATTGGGCATTTTCTTATGTACTCTCTACTTCAATGAGTCGTTCGTAAGCATGGGTCGGTAGTATTACAATTTTTTGCGGCTCTAACCGTGTTCTTGATTTGTCAGCGACTGTCGTCATTACTAACATGTACTCCATCTGTTATGTTACAAGTTTACTTTCAGAAGGTGATGGGATGATATAATGGGGCTGAAACTCAAGTTTGCAATGGGCTAAGCTATACTTCGGTCATTGGGAATGCGTTCTTCCATCCAACTCGTTTACAGTATTGGATGCTCTCTAATCCCACGATTTAAAGTTACAAGAACCGACTATAACACCATGCAAGTATATGATACCAAAATTATCAAACTTATTGAAGTGACATAACTAAGATTTATATATATTTTTTCATTTCTTAGAGAGATTTAAAAGGAATTGAAAAAGATTTCACAATTAATTATGTATTTATTTGATAGTTTGAATGTGATAGATAAAGACACTAGTATTGATAGATATTGATACTACCTAGAGAAAAATATCAGTTTTTTTATATTAAATAATGGTGAGAATGTAAGAATTTTAACTACTAATAAATTTAATCTAATTATAATGATAATGACGCAAAAATTTTAAAAATTGAAGAATGTGTATAAGTCATGAGTGCATCAAATTATTGCAACATTTTGATAAAAAGAAAGAAATTAGTTTGTATTATCTTTTAAAAACGAAACCTGATATTTAACTTTGTCTGAGTACAAACAATTAAATTTCATTTTTGTGATCGAAAAGACAATTTCTGAGATAATTGCTATATCCTATCTGGAGCCTGGAGGAGGATTTTTTATGGGAACATTTTGTTTTATATAGTTTGTTGGCTGAATATCTTTATATGTATATCTATCTATGAAATTTTTAGAGTTACATAAGTTTATACAATTTAAAATGACTCCCATGGTATCCATGGTAATTAGAATATGGACATTTATCATATCGAGTGCTGTCAAATTTTAATCTTGATTGATCAGATGCGGTAAATATTTCTATTTTAAATTATGGTAATATGTGGGAATAAATCCAATATTTTATCCTCCCTCTTCTTAACTGACAATGTTTTCTCGTGCTTAATATTTTATTGCCACACAGACATCGATGGTTGTTGTGGATCGGCTACTCAGCTATTGCCCTGGACCAGAACCTGCACAAGCACAAAACAGAACAAGCAAACTGTTTGTGTAAATTTGCGAATTGCTGGGCGTGTCAGGCGCGTAAGCGCCAATTCGTGTAAAAATGTGAAAAATATCTAACTTCTAAAATCAAACGAAAATAGGAACTAAATTTGACTGTTAGTTCTAGTCTCCTAAACAATATAACACCAAAAACAAAAGAATTAAACAGAAATCCATATGAATAAATCTCCAACAAGGCTTGTATTTTCAACAAGTAGAAGATTTACAATATTTCAGAAAACTAATAAAACTAGAGATTGAAATTCGCTTGAATATGCGAAATGCTAAGTAAAAATGAAGAAAAACTTGATTGCTGAATAGTGCAATGATTCGTGCAGATTTTGTGCAGAGAAGTGTTTGATTTTTGTGCAGATTGATGATTGATCCTGATTCTCTGTTGATCGTCTTCTCTTTATGTTTCTTCATTGGGGAGTTTACCCATGTTCACACGTTTTGGGCCACGTTCCACAACTCCCAACTGTTTTGGCGCTCACTTCTTTTCTTCCATGGACCGGGTTTGATTATAAATGGATTTGGGCTTTTCGCTGACTAGGCTTCTCGCCTTTCCAATGGGCTAATTATTTTTTAGCACCAACAAATGCCCCCTGCAAGCATGTGGCCTGGTAGGCCATTTGCTTGTATATTGAGTGTTAATTTGCTCCTGTTAATTTACACACCCGGCCCAACCCGATCTTTGAACTTTGATGTCTCCTTAGAAGCATAACAAAATCCCCAATTGCTTGAACGCCTTACAGCGAAATCCCTAATCCATCTCCCGTTGAATCCCCTGCTCATTTCCTGTTGAATACCCCACCAATCCCTTCATCGTCTTCATGGTTTCTAGCCTTCGTTTGGTTCTTGATAATCGGGAAACAGAATATTTTGCAACTTTAAATCGTCTCCCTATTCATACTTCCTGTGAAGTTCTCGATCAGCAGAATCACAAATTGCTCTCTGTGCTTCGATTCTGGCTAAAAGAGCACTGTTTGCTGCTAGATGACATCTCGAATCATCTTCTCCTACATCACCGTGAAAGAATATTGTGCCTCGGCCACACGTCTGCATTTCTCAGTCCTCCTTTTCCTCTTCATCAGGTCTTGTACAGAAGTATTCTCTTCTTCGGTCTTCCGCTGAAGCTTCATTTACTTAATTATCTAAATTCTGTATTGCTGCTTGCATTTTTGCAGTTGAGTTGCAAAGAATCTCTAGCTGTCACAATGGCTTGGTATGGGTTTTACTTTCTTCATAGCTATTATGGGACTACTCCTGTTGGCATCTAGAGATTTTAATGTATTGCCAAATGATTCCCTATGGGAGAGCACGACTGCTGCTGGAGCCAGGCCAAGTTTCCCTTTTGTCTCAGCAAAATATTGAGGGAAAATGTGAGATTCAACAATCTAAGTGGCATTTACTTCTTCACTTTCACCTTCTGAAAACAGCCAAGAAAAATGCTCTATTCCTGAAATCTAATATAGATGAAGCGAAAATGGACAAAAACTGGTTAATGGATATGCCCAGTTAAATGCCACCAAGGAATGAGATACTCCAGCTTGTTATCCTTTCCCTTGCATATTTTCCATTTTAATATTATGAGGTTGCTAGGAACTGTCAATCCTCCTCTTGAACAAGGAAACCAACGATCAATCTCCCATGCTAGATGAGAAGCAGGATCAATATGATAATATAAAAACATTCCCGTATGGATCAACTCGGATTATTTCTGGATCAAATCCATCATTCCCAAGATGATTGAGCTGTTCCACAGAAGAGACAAACAAAAGCAAAAAAATATTGGATTTGGTTGTTGGTTTTACTTCGTGGCCTATGACTGGGAACATATTTTCCAATTCCTTTGATCTTGATTCCTGGCGAAGAAATGGTGAAGTAGAGCTTGTGACCATAGTCACCAAAGAAATTTCTGGAATGGAGCCTGTTGGTGCTGGTAACTATGTGCAACTAGCACACTGTTTTGCTTCAATGGCTAAATGGGATGGTGTTGGGGAGTATTGGGTTCAAATGAGATCTCTTGGCCTGAAGAAAGCTCCGGGTTGGAGTTCTATTGAAATGCAAGGTACGATCACCCCCTTTTTCAACCACCATAGTTCACATCCTCAATATGCAAATATAATTTCCTTATTGGGGAAATTGACGACCGATATTACAGAACAAGTGTAATACAAAGTTGGAACAAATAACAACCACATGCCCAAGCACAATCTCAACAGAGAATAATAGGCATAAGACATTGTTATCGAAGACTTACAGAGATTTGTGTAGCTGTGATAGATGTGCTTCTGGAAAGAATGAAGAAAAACTCTAATCAGGCCACGGGGATTCTGGATGATTTATCCTCAAAGTTGGAATGTTGTAGGGATAAGGTACTGCCTTTGAAGGTTTTTGATTTTGCAATAGATGCACTAGCTCATGATAGTGCTGGAGTGCGCACTGCAGCCTGCATTTTCTGGAAAATATATTTTGTTCTGTGAAGAATTTGAGTGCAGGTCATTTTATGAGTGAAACTGTCGTCCTTCCTTTGGTTCAGCTTTTGTGCAACTCCTGTATGTCAGTCCAGATTTCTGATTTACGAGCAATCAGCAATGTGGCTGTTGATTTTAAGCAACACGAATCACTGTTTACACAAAGTAAATGCGAGAACATCTGGTTTTGCTTTGAAGTCGATGGAATCCGCCATCTGTGTTTGGGGAGTATATTCCTTTCTCATGGATACTTCTTTTTCAGGTATTTCTAATCATAGCGTGCAAGTTCAGCTTGGTAAATCCACGACCATCACAGGTATTTCTATCCCTTTTATGTGCCGCTTGTGTGATTTTCATTGCACCGGGGTCCCGTCTCCTTTTCCCAGCAGTCATCTGTGTGCATTTCATTTCAGTGAGACCACTATCCTCCCATACACTTGTATCCATTCTGCTTTTTATTGGTGGTATTGTGGAGGATTGTTGTGGCTTTGATGTGTTGGTGTAGTGATGGACTTTGATATTTTGGGAGATGGTCGGGCTTGCTGTTGGTGGTTACTGTTGTTGAATTTCTTGCATATATATTGGCCTCCTTTTCATTTCCTAAACTCAACTATAAATATTCCTCCAGAACTTTATGTATTCTAAACGGTCCTTCCCAACCAAGAGACCATTTTCACCATTCTCTGCCTTTTGTTTCTATGGGGAGTATCAATTTCCATGTAACAACGCCCTCATCAAAGCTCTTCCTCCTGACTTTTTATCTCTTTAGACATTCTCCTGGCAGGTTGCTTGAATGGCTCGAATCCTTCTTTGATAGGGAGTCTGTGCTCCAATAAACTCCGGTCTAATCCAGACATGTCTTCATATGTCCAGGCAAAATAATTTTTGAACTCTCTCAACAGATCTACCAAATTCTTCTTAATTTCATCCTCTAGTAATGCACTGATAAATATTATCTTTGGTTGGTGTGGACTCCCCAAGTTTATTTCTTCTACTGGATCTTGGACCTCGTGCGCACCATCCTCTATTTGAGCTGAGGCCATTACTAGATCATCTAGCTGGAGTAGGTCTTCTTCATTTTCATCTTCCTCGTGGATCACTTCTGTTCCAAATGCTTCTTCTCCCAATTCTTCGAATTTGTCTAACATTTGCTGCACGTGTAGTTTGTGAATGGAGGCTACAACTACCTCCTTTTCTTCCTTGCTGAGGTCAATCATCAATCTCCTCCACCATGGGTTGTATCACTGGCCTATAAGGCACAATGACAGTCAGTTTGAGGATTTTGTCAAGGATTGGGCTGGGAGCCGAACCTTCCATATATACTGAGTTTGATCTCTCTGCGTTCAGGCTCCTATTTCTGATAGGTCCAAAATCCCCATTGTAGTATCGTGCATCCCTTATGCTGATATTTACTTGGAATGGTTGTGCATTAGCCTCTACTATTTCCACTTCATCACCCTTCCGGAATAATAACAGTTGATGCATTGGAGATGGAATGCACTGATTAGCAAGGATCCAAACCTTCCCAACAAGGCTTGGAAATTAACAGAAAAGTTTACCACTAAAAGTGCGTACAGAAAAGGCAAACTCCCCACAGTGTCATTGACTGGGAATACCTTTGGCTTGCTTGGATGTTCTTTCCTGATGATAAAACTAGAACTTTCTTGAAGAATTTCAGCTTCTTTCATATCCACGCTCTCTGATCTATGGTTAATTGACTTTTCTTCATCACATAATTTGAATTTTTCTGGGAACATCACCACACCAGTGTCGCAATCTACCGATATATGAAACTTACCCACGCAAAAATCAATTGTTTTGTTTTCTTGGGCGTCCTCTTTGCTAAGCAGATCATCACCGTCCCCACTACTTTTGTCTTCAGTAGCCTTTATACAGAATTTGGACTTGCGAACCGTGTTTTCTGATGTCTTTGGCTTAGCGGCTGCTCTTTCTCTCAACATCCTTCTTTTCTGCGTTCTAGTAAGTAGTTTAGGGAATTTCTTGTGCTGAGCCACCCTCCAAGCATCACTAACATCGCTTTTAGGAGGGAGGACAAACCTTGGTCTATCTTGATGCTCTGCTGCCCTCACTCTTTGAGTTTTCCTACTAGACTCATTTTTCTTACTGTAGCCATGCATTTTATGAGTGTTTACCGGCTGAAGCTTAAAGCAGTTTCCGTCCTTCTTCTGGTATACCCGTGACGTTCGATGATACACCTCGCCTAGATAGTAAGTTTCCCTTGTTTTTCTGGGGAAATATTGGTTCCTCGGCCGACGAGCCGTAGACCCACCAACATTTCCTGGACTCCCCCTTCGAACATGTTTTGTTGTTGACCCACCATAATTTCTGTGAGCTTCAAATATTTGTCCTTTTGGAATCCAGCAAGTCCTGACTTTCATCACACGTCTTTCCTGTTTGTAATTCAAGAATTCTTTCAAATCTGTCGTACTCATATTTATAGATGCCACTGGAAAGAATGGGTCTTTGTCCACAGCCATGTAATTTTGTTTTTCAGGGAATTTCAGCACTCCCTTATTAATTCTTTCCTGCAAAATATCTTTAAAAGCCAAACATGACTTTGTAGTATGACTGTATGAATCATGATACTTACAGTATTCACGTCCCTTGATTTCTTCTTTGGAAGGTACGCGTTGATCGGGCGAAAAGATCTCCGCCAAGGCCACCTCTTCTATATCCTGACAGTAGGAGCCTATAGATGCCACTGGAAAGAATGGGTCTTTGTCCACAGCCATGTAATTTTGTTTTTCAGGGAATTTCAGCACTCCCTTATTAATTCTTTCCTGCAAAATATCTTTAAAAGCCAAACATGACTTTGTAGTATGACTGTATGAATCATGATACTTACAGTATTCACGTCCCTTGATTTCTTCTTTGGAAGGTACGCGTTGATCGGGCGAAAAGATCTCCGCCAAGGCCACCTCTTCTATATCCTGACAGTAGGAGCCTAACGTTGTCTTTTTATTGTAAGACTCCTCTTTTAGCAATTCTTCATATTCGGTCACTTTTGAACATAGCTCAAAAAAGTCCCTGAACTCCATCCCTTGGAATTTCTTTCTCAACTCGAAGTCCAACCCTACCCTTTTTGTTTTGACAAACTCCCCTTCCGGTAAGAATACTTTGCACCTGTTCTTCATCTTTTTTATTCTGTCTACAAACATATCAACACAACAGAGATTTGCCAACGTTCCACATTTTATTGTGAACCTGGCAACGTGCTCTACCGCAGATTGTCCATCTTCTCCGATGAATAAACTGAAATCTGGAATCTTATAACCTCTCGGGTATGGATTGTTGTGGTCTATAAACTCTGGATATGGTTTGTGAAACTCAGGACATCCTATCAATCTCAAAGCCGGTCCATACAATTCCTGTACAGTTTCTCTTACCAGATCTAGATCAATTATACCTGTGTTCCTGTTCTGAAGGGGATGATTGTAAAATCGTGCCCCCCGAGCTTCATAATCTCCATTGTCAGCATTGATGCCAGTGCTCTCAACTGGGAAGCCCATACCTTCTTCGTATAGATCAGGTTGATTCACTGTGTTGGTCACATTATACAGCTGATGGAGATGAGGTCTCGGGTTTCCATTTCCGTTCCCTCTCACATTTGTGGGACTTCTCTGGAAAAATGTTTCCTCTCTTCGATGAGAGGACGTGTACCTTTCTTCCAGACTTGGGGGAGTTGGGATAGAGCGGTGAGTTTCACCTGCTCCAGAACTCCCCACACCTTGTTTTGGTTCTTTGTGTTGGAAATTTCTTTGATTCGTGGACTGAGTGATGTGGCTCACCACTGCTTTCACATAAACCATAATACCTTCAGCCATCACTTTGGAAGCATCTTCTAAATCAGCCACATCCTTATCTGGGGTATGTCCATGCGGCACAGCAGGTCGTTTTGCCACAGGTTGGCCATGAGATTGGCCTTCAATACGGTCCACCATGCCTTGGACAGATATTCTCCGTTGGTTGTCATCTGCAGCTTGGAGTTCTTCCAATTCTGGCATGTTGTCAACTTCCTTGTTTTTATCAGTTTGCTCTCTTCTTTTAGGCCTTTGTTTGTGTAATTTTGCGAATTGCTAGGCGTGCCAGGTGCTCGTGCGCCAATTCGTGTAAAAATATGAAAAATATCTAACTTCTAAAATCAAACGAAAACGGAAACTAAATTTGACCGTTAGTTCTAATCTCCCAAACAATATAACACCAAAGATAAAAGGAAACAAACTGAAATTCATAAGAATAAACTCCTGACATACTGTGTATTTTCAACAAAGTGTAGGATGTTTACAAAAGTTTATAAATAATTAAAACAAAGCTAGAAAGTTGAGTTAAACGCAGAAAGCCTAATAAAACTAAGAAATTTGAATGATGAAATTTGCTGAGAATTGACAGTAAGTTGTGCAGACTTTTGTGCTGAGTTTTTGTGCAGATTGTTGATTATGATTGATGATGTTCTCGTCCCTTTTATCTCTTCCTTGGGGAGTTTTCCCATGTCTACACGTTTTGGGCCACGTTTCCTCGATCTCAACTGCTTTGGCGCTTACCTTGTTTTTTCCCTCCAAACTGGGTTTTAATTGTCAATGGGCTTGGGCTTTTCGTTGTTTCAAGTTTAGACTTGGGCTTTCCAATTGGGCTTATAATTTTTAGCACAAACAATATCACATCAATCTGTACGTAGTCTCAAATATTCTGAAATTCAATTTTCTAAGTTGTCCTTAACTTAGCTTGGTTCCCGATCTGGTTTCTGATCATTGAGCTGCTTTTCTTGATCGGGTTATGAGCTTGATTAAATCCAATATACTTTGAAATAGTCTGCGTATGTCTTTCTTCCGTACTGATTTAGATCTCAATCTTTGTATACTCATACCTTCAGTACGATAACCTTTGTAGAATCAATCTGCTTCGAACTGGTTTTCTTAACTGGTCTTCCA
>KQ988217.1:328191-349639 GCA_001598015.1 Dorcoceras hygrometricum
CAAACCCGAACAACCCCAGAATCCAGAACCTCTCACACGATGCTCAAATCCCTCGTGGTCTTGTCGTTCCTTCTCACAAGAACCAGAGGTTCAAGATCGGAACAGATCGGAAGCCACCTCATCGGATAACACATAAGACACCTCACTGTGTTCACACAGAAAACACAGAACACCGAGCTAGCTACAACGAAGGAGAGCAGCAAGGTCTGTGTTCACTGGGAACAACAGAACACAGGGCTCAGAATCTCTCACACGACGCTCAAATCCCTCGTGGTCTTGTCGTTCCTTCTCACAAGAACCAGAGGTTCAAGATCGGAACAGATCGGAAGCCACCTCATCGGATAACACATAAGACACCTCACTGTGTTCACACAGAAAACACAGAACACCGAGCTAGCTACAACGAAGGAGAGCAGCAAGGTCTGTGTTCACTGGGAACAACAGAACACAGGGCTGGTCTACGACGAGGCAGCACAGCAAGGTTGTGGAGAGATTAGGGTTACGAAGAAGCGAGGCGGTGGAGGAATTAGGGTTACGTAGAGAGAGAGAGGGGCTCGTTTGTCATCTGTATCTACTCAACGCATTACACACGTATAAATCAAAGGGACGATCGAGATTAACGCCGAGACATGAGCGGTATAGATGGTAAGTAAGACTGGGCTGGGCTTACATAAAGGGAACACGGGCTTGGGCCACACACAATTACACTCTCCACCTTGGTCCAAGTACCGGCTCTCAGTGGTCCCAGTCGTGGTTTCCTTTCAGTTTCATCATTGCCTAGGGAGGGGGTATTAAGTCTCACCCATGAAGACAATAATTCCCCTCTGGTCAGGCTGTAGCACAAAGCTACAGCCACAACCGCCAGCTTTTCTGCACAACGCAGAAGGGCAGCAGGAATATTCCTGCAAGAAAATTGGTTAGGCACATGTATCAAATTTAAGCAGTTAAACATGATACAATCTTACCAACTGGCAGACATTTGGTGCCCATGTCTGCTGGGTTATATTCTGAGGCTATTTTTTCAAGAGAAATTAAACATTTTTTAACAATGTCTCTTATGAAATGAAACATAACATCTATATGCTTGGTTTATCATGAAACATAGGATTTTACACAGTTGTATACCAGATTGACTGTCTGAAAATACTGTAATTTTTCCTGTTAGCATATTGATTTCATTTAACAACCCTTTAAGCCATAAGGCTTCTTTAAAGCTTCTGTAATAGCTATGTATTCAGATTCAGTGGTAGACAAGGCCACAATGTGCTGAAGTTGAGATTTTCAGATAATACAAGCACCGCACAGAGTAAACACATAAGAAGTAGTTGATTTCTATTATCTTTGTCGTTGTTATAGTTAGAATCAACATAACAAGTGAGTCTACTCCCCTTTTACACATAGAAAACATGAGACCATATTTTAAGGAATGTTTAAGATATCTAGTAGCCATTTAACAACATTCCAGTGCACCTCACCAGGGTTAGACATGTATCTACTTAGACAGCTTACAACATATGCAATGTCAGGTCTGGTACTGACCATCATATACATAACACGATCAATAACATTTGAATAGGGCACATTTTTCATACTGTTGATATCATGTTCATTTTTTGGGCGTTGATCCTTGCTTAACTGGGCATTGATCCTTGCTTACAGAAAGTGAGCAGCAAGAGGGATGTTAACATCTTTAGCATAGACATTGAAAATTTATCCAAAACTTTTTCAATATAAGAAGTCTGATTTAGGCATATTTTAGAGTTTTTTCTATTTCTTACAATGTTCATGCCTAGAATTCTTTTGGCATCACCTGGAATTTTCATGTCAAATTTCGAACTTAGAAAAGACTTACAGTGATTGATAGTACTCATAGAAGAACTAATCAGCAGCATATCATCAACATATATTAATAAGAAAATTGGCACATTATCAACATCTTTGAAATATAAGCATGGATCATAGGAGCTTCTCTTAAATTTCAAAGACAACATACACTCATCAAATTTCTTATTCCATTGTCTAGGTGATTATTTTAGGCCATACAAAGATTTCTTTAACAGACAAACATGTTCAGGTTTAGACTTGTCAACAAAACCATCAAGTTGTTTCATATAAATTAATCATCCAATTCACCATACAAAAAGGCTGTTTTAACATCCATTTATTTTAATTTTCAATTAAATTGAGCACAAAGAGCTAACATGATTCTAACAGTAGTAAATTTAACAACAGGGGCAAAGATTTCTGTGTAATCTATTCATTCCTTTTGGGTAAAGCCCTTAGCAACTAACCTAGTCTTATACCTAATGTTTTCACCTTCATTTTTAACTATGAAGATTTATTTATAATCTACCACATAACAATTTTTAGGCTTGGAAACAAGTTCCCAAGTGTTGTTCACATGCAGGAAGTTCATTTTTTCATGCATAGCAGATAACAATTCATTAGATTTATCAAATTTTAACGCCTCGGTATAAGTCTTTGGTTCACAGTTGTCAATTTCTTCATACACATTAGAAGCATGAGAAGTTAAGTGAAAATATTGAAATTTAGCAGGCTGTCTTGTGTTTCTTCTGTCTCTATCTCTTACTAACAGATAGTTATTTGGTACATTATTATCATGAGTAAGTTCAAGGTTACGATTTTCAGCAGTATCATTTTCTTCATGATTTAGTGGTTCAGTTTGTGTGTCATCTCAGAGTTTTCATGCAGTATAGGTGGGACAATGTTTAGAGTCTCCACCTTATTTTGGGCAGACTCACAGCTAGGGGTAGACAAACAAGGAAATTCAGATTCGTTAAAAGTCACATCCTTACTAACTATTGTCTTAAAACCGGGTTCACTCCTAACCCAAATCCTATACCCTTTAACCCCCTCAGGATATTCTAAGAACACACACTTTACAGCCCTATGTTCAAGTTTATCACCACTTTTATGTGTAAAAGCAGTGCATCCGAAAGTTTTAAGGTAGGAATAGTCAATTTCTTTACCAAACCAAACAGACTTAGGACATTTTCCAATTAAGGGCACAGAAGGTGATCTGTTAATTAAAAAGGCAGCCGTTAAAACAAATTCACCCCAGAATTTTTTTGAAAGTCCAGAGGAGACAAGCATACTTCTCCCCCTTTCAATTAAAGTTCTATTCATTCTTTCTACGACTCTATTTTGTTGTGGTGTGTAGGGATTAGTTTTATGCCTTTTAATTCCAGATTGTTCACATAATTCATGAAACAAAGAATTACATAATTCAAACCCATTATCAATCCTAAGTGTTTCAATGTTCTTGCCAGTTTGATTTTCAGTTAGGATTTTCCAATTTTTAAAACTTTCAAAAACATCAAATTTGCTTTTCAGCAGAAAGACCCAAACTTTGAGTGAGAAATCATCAATAAGTGACAAGAAATACCTATTCCCGCATTGAGTGGGTTCACTAGAAGGACCCCACACATCAGCATGTATATATTCAAACACGATATTACAAACAGATGGCTTAGGGTTAGGGGCATTATGAAATTTAACTCTACGTTATTTCCCATAAACACATGAATCACAGAAAGGCACGTAAGACAGTTTGTCATTTCCAAAACATCCTTGTTTATGCAAAATTTCTAAACCCTTAGAACTCATGTGACCTAGCAATAATGCCACAAGTCAGTCATATCAGATTGTAGAGAGTTCACACAGATTTTATTACACACAGGATTAACATGGCAAACATACAGATTGTTCAATTTCTCAGCCTTGAATAATACTAGTGAACTTTTCATTATTTTCATGTACGTTTTTCCCCATTTACCCTCAATTTCATCATTTTCTAGAGCAGCACAAGAAATGAGATTATTGCATAATGTAGGGATGTGCCCAACATTCTTTAGAGTAAGCATATAGTCATTATTAAATTTCAAGCAGACATCCCCAACACCCGCAATCTTACACTGTTTTTCATTAGCAAGAGAGACATATCCATTATCAATGCTAGTGTATGTAGAGAAAACATGTTTTAGAGGTGTCATGTGATAGGTGCAACCAGAATCAAACAACCAGTGAGATTCATTTACAGAAGGTAACTTCACAGAATTAACAACAGAATCACCACAATCCAGTACCATTAGCACATCACCATAGTTCTCCAAGCAATCAGTAGCATTGTTAACTTGTTCATTAGATGAGGAGTTGTGCTTTCTGATTTTATCCTTTTTAGGGTGAGGACAGTCAGCTTTATAGTGACCATTCTCCCCACAGTTATAGCAGTTTCTGTTTCATTTGTACTTAGGCTTAGATCTGCTCCTACTCTTATCCCTTCTATTCCCAAAGTGATTCCATTCCTAGTTTGAGATCTACCCCTCACATGCATAACTTCCCCACTAGGTATTTTATTCCCTTTATGGGTTTTCAAGTCAAGTTCTTTACTCTTCAAACCACTTATTACAGTGACAAGAGTTATAACATCTCTGTCATACTTAATAGCAGATCTAACATCAGCATATGTATCAGGGATAGCATTTAGCAGAACAATAGGAGTGTAATCATCTATATTTTTATCATCTATCAGTTTTATATTTTGAATTAGTTTTGTAAACACATCAAGATTCTCATCAAGGTCTTTATTTAAATCTAAAAAAATTTTCAAGCAAAAACATTTTACTGGACAGTGAAGTTTCAGTGTAAAGTTCTTGCAATTTTTCCCAAAGAAGCTTAGCAGAATCAAGTTTACCACACTTTCTCAAAACAGCATCAGACAGATTTAAAATAATAGAGGAATAAGCATATTCATCATCTTCTTTTTTCTTTAAAGCAGTAAAATCATCAGAATAAGCATCAGTGTCAATGGCCTTAAAAACTTTTAGTTGTATTAAAATTCATTTCATTTTCTGCTGCCTTATTGAAAAATCCGATTTTCCATTAAAGGGTTCTAGATTGTAAGAAGCCACAACAGCCATAGACACAAAAAGTCACAGAAGCAGACACGGCACTCAAAAAACAGAATACACAACGAAAGCAGCAGACAACTATTACACACACCAGCAGGTATAACATGTATATCAGAGGATCAATACACAACAACAGGCAATAACACGACAACTAAAGGATGGAGAGCAGAAAAACAGGAACATGGCAAGGGTTTCCAGGCACTCAGTATTCCTCAATACGCTCAAGCGTACGGTCAAACTGCCTTTTATGCGGAACAACCAACCCAGTCCAGTCAGGGATAACTTGATATAAGCTCAGGTTATCTGCCCAGAGGTACCAGTACACACAGTACCTGATTTTAGGTACTGCTCAGTTCACAGTACACTACAAAGCACACACAAAAGAAACAGAGGAGACTTACAACCCAGAGGCCAACGCTCTGGGGTTTTAGGCTCCCTAGCACTGGTATTCAGCCTCTCTACGAACGGTCACCTCAGCAACGGCAGATCTGGTACCACGCCTAAACCCTAGGCTCTGATACCATTGTTGTGGATCGGCTACTCAGCTACTGCCCTAGACCAGAACCTGCACAAGCACAAAACAGAACAAGCAAACCAAACAGATTATAGGTAAGCAAGTAAATGTTCCCACAGAGGGAGTAAGAGACCAGATCTAGGAAGATCGTGGCCGGGCTCAGTCATCGAGACTATGAAACCACTACACCGAACTGAAATCGTACTGAACCAGGGTAATGGACTCGAGGTTTGGACAGTATACCGGACGGCTCTCACTCAGAGAGAAAGAACAAACCCGAACAACCCCAGAATCCAGAACCTCTCACACGATGCTCAAATCCCTCGTGGTCTCGCCGTTCCTTCTCACAAGAACCAGAGGTTCAAGATCGGAACAGATCGGAAGCCACCTCACCGAGATAACACAGAAGACACCTCACTGTGTTCACACAGAAAACACAGAACAACGGGCTAGCTACAACGAAGGAGAGCAGCAAGGTCTATGTTCACGGGGAACAACATAACACAGGGTTGGTCCACGACGAGGCAGCACAACGAGGCGGTGGAGAGATTAGGGTTACGAAGAAGCGAGGCGGCGGAGGGATTAGGGTTACGCAGAGAGAGAGAGGCTCGTATGTCATCTGTATCTACACAACGCACTACACACGTATAAATCAAAGGGACGGCTGAGACTAACGCCGATGAATGAGCGGTATAAATGGTAAGTAAGACTGAGCTGAGCTTACATAAAGGGAACACGGGCTTGGGCCACACACAATTACAATGGTTATAACAGCCGTATAAACCTTAACTATTTTCGGCAAAATCAGATCAGTAGTAAAAAAAATTATACATGAAATAGAAGATTTATCCTGGATTTCTGACACTGTAACCACAATATTGTCATGTCGTGAAAAATGTTAAATCAGTGTCACATAGACATTACATGATTAATTCATTATCATCTTGTAATTAATGTCAATAATAGACTAGAACTACGTCGAGGACATGGTTAATATTAATTATCATGTTCAAATTCTATTATATCTCATGTTTGACTGAGTATTATTTATCTTACATCAATCAAATTTTAAATATATATTTATCTCATATCAATCAAATTATTAATATAAAATTACAGTATTATTCTTCGTCTTCTCGCTTTATTTATTAATTTATACAAATAGTAAAATTATAATCGAACATTTTTTCACAAATTTAATCAATTAAACAAACATATTACGCTTATCGAACATTATTTTATATCCAACTCAATTTTTTTATAATAATACAATTATTAATAATAATAGATCCTACCATCTCATCCAATGACACTAATGATCTCTGTATTAAAATAAGAAAAGACTCTATAAAACTGGAATCGGACGACGTACAATACAATGACAAAATCGTATAGAAAATCTCTCTTCTCCGTCTGACGACACCCAATCATCAGGTATATATACAATGTGTGCCGAGTAAATATCTACCAAACGGTTGGAAAAGGAAATGGACACTAATTATTATTAGTGTGGACTCCATTCTTATACGGGAATCCCCGCCTCATTTGGAGGGGAGACCAAAAACCAAAGAAACAGACGTTTCTTTTTTTGTTTTTGTTTTTTTTTTTGAACAAGCATCAATTTTCACAATCTCTAGGTCCTTGAGGCGTCCTCGAATCTCTTCCCTTCTCGTGAGGTGAAAATTAACTTCGTCAATATTTTTTTGTTACGCTGCGGATTTTCCCAAATTTCCGATGGGTTTGCAGGGAACTGCTAGACGACGACGATGGAATTGTGGAGCAAAATAACAATGCCGATGAGGAAAGTGTGCTCCAAAGTTTCTAATGGGATACGCTTTCGTAAATCAGGTCACGTTATTAATTCTTTTCTGGCGTATTAGTTGATTATAACTTACCATTACAGCTGAACGTTGGAGAGAACACAATCGTTCTATGATCAAATCTATATCTCTTTTCATCTCGTACTCATGAATGAATGACTTTTGATTTTTTGCAAAATTTTTTTGAAAATAAAATTTCACGATTCATTGTCATCGAGCTTCATCAAATTTTTGGGTTGTTGCATATTTCATGATAATTTCATAATACTGCGGTTTAATTATTCGAGAAAAACACTTAAGTTTACATTATAATACTCATCCGGAAGAGATTTTCATCCCTGCCTACACCAAGCTCATAACCTGCAGCCTGCAGGGTTGATGCCTGATATAGTGTACCCTGAAATGAATTTAGAAAGGGTCTCTTAACAATAAAATGCAGCCATTTATTTTGCTAATGAGATGTTTTTTTTCGTACCCTTTTAAATATTATATGATTTGATATTTTCGTTTGGTTTACATAATGTTTTTTTTCCTTAATTATCTTCCATGAAATATTTTTCCAGTATTAATCGCAGAAGTTGACAAGTTAATAGAAGAAGTTGATAACGTCGTGATTGGTGTAGGTTCACCAAACTTCATCAATAGGAAATGGAAGTGAAAATACTATGATCAATGTCAATCACGAAGAAACTAACTCATGGACATTTCTTTTTATGGATGTTAACTCTTAAAGATCAAAAGCCCTTTGAACTTGAATATAAGTATTTTTTTTTTTTTGTAAATGCTTCAGGACACAGGAAATTCCGTCGTGACGTGAGAACATGCGAGTACGAGGACGTCCATATCTTGTGGAACATGCTGAAGAGCAAAGAGATGGATCTCAGCAGAAGCAAAAGGAGCCGTTGCTGGAAATTCGTCGATTGGGTGAAATGCGCCCCATTGTTGTGTCGCGGTTCGTGATCTCAGGACAATATGTGTACGTGTGCCACCTTGTGTTATGGTACGATTGGTTTCTTCGAGGAGCCATCGAATTATACTCTGATCTGGTGTGTTTGATGAGATTGACCTAATGGGATTGGCCATCACGTTTGTGCTTAAATGTGCGTTGAATGTAATTCTTTGTTACTTAGGACTAATTTCTTTGATATGTATTAAAGATTCGAGCTGTTCCACAAAAGTATTAGTGGCCATTGGTGTGTAACTAGTCAATTAGCTCTATGTTAAAGTTGTATCTTGTTCAAAGAGCCAAACTCACAAATTATATTATTTTTTAGAGTCATGTATGGGATATTTAATTATGTAGTGTAGGGGTGATGTAGCTGAGGAAGTTTATTTGATATCGAGTGATGGTGTGAAATATGATATATCGCGATCGTCATGTGTCGGTTATGCCATGTACATTCTTTTGATAATAAATAGAAATTTATATAAAGAAATAACTTAGGGTGTTAGGATTTTATCCGGTAAACTCCCTCCAAATACTCAAGTAAGGAACTAGAAAAAAGAAAAAAAGATATGGGTATTGGTTACGTCGAAGTCGAATCTCCATAGATATGCTCCGGCCAATATATAATAAAACCCATTAGTGTTTTTTTTTATTTGGTTGAAAATTAAAATATTTATTGTTTTACTCTTTCGAATCTTCGGTATTTCCCATCCTAATTTTTTGGACCATTACACGATACGTTGCAGGAGAATATGCACCAATCATACACCCAAGCGATATTTGGACATCGCCTGTCTCGTTATATTTAAATATTTTATACTGATTATCACTAAATAAAAACAATTTTATTATTAATACCAAGAGAAATTATACATGTTTTATATTCAAAATTCATATATTAGTACAAGATTTGAAACAGTTGGTACTCAGATATCATAAATTATTTACTCTATTTTCAATAATTTGTACCCAATTTCTATCTGTAAAAACATGTAGTCCTAGTGTTGGATCTGTGTTTACAGATCAAAATTTTAATTTTGATTAACACAAAACCTGCTGTTATTTTACTAACAGTTTATGATCAATGTGCAACCCCGACATAATTAGAGCAGCTTAGAAGCAAGCTGATGAAGGACAAACCAGCTCGAATGGGTTTATTGTGGAAGATGAAGATGAGGAAGGATCGTGGAAGAAGAAATTCAAGAGCAGGGTGTACTCGATCAGTCTCCATAGGTCCAAGCTGATACAGAGGTAGTAGCAGATGGATGCGAGCTGGATAAGCCTATTGTAGCAAAACAAATTAGAAGAGAGCTGCAAGCTGTTGAGAAGATGTCCAAGCTGGAACAGTGAGGGGACGCCCAAGCTGGTAAAGCAAAAGACATCCAATCTGGAACAGTGAGTGGACGTCCAAGCTAGTACATCAGAGAAAACTCAGCTCAGGAGAATAACAGCACAGATCAGCGATCAAGTGCAGATTAGAGCTCAGATCAGAAGTATAGCGTTCCAGTAAAGCTGAATCAGATCAGATGAAGAACAGATGTGATTAGATGATCCAAAGAAGAAGGGATATAATCACTGGTGCAAGATTTGCCAAGTGTAGAAGATCACATGCTGCTAGATACATTCGATCACAGAGATCAAGGAGGAACCTTGGATACCAAAGGAATCGTAGAGGACTGCTCGCCAGCTAGTCAAGGAGGAACCTTAAATTCTGAAGATAACCCAGAAGATCACAAGCGAGTACACGTACTCAAATAAGAAACCAGCCTAGAGCATAGCAGTGTACAGTGATAATTCAAGAGTAGCTAAGAACAAACAAGAGCAGATATATACAATAGCATAACAGATAAGAAGCAACCAACTCAGAAGAGACCAGATCGGGGACAAACCAGCTCGGATGAACAAAGCATTTTGAACATAAGCTATGCGAAGATTGGATTAATCAAGTTCAAACTGATTTTTTGTCATGTCTACATCAGGTACAAATTTTGTCTTCTTCAGTACAGTGCTCACATGCTCAAAGTCAACAAAGCCTGCAATCACATTTAATGATAAAGGACACAAGTTATAACTTTGTCAGAACTTTATAGAAGTCTTTTCAACGGCTACAACTTTGTATCCAACGGTTATATCAGATCAGAGGCTTTACATGCAGCGAGGGACGGGAATTTAAAAAAAGCGTGTACACAAGAGCAGAGCGGAAAAAGAACATAAGTGCAGAAAGGCACAAAGAAAGCAGAGAACAGTGCTTAGTCGAGAGTTTGCACACTCAGGTTGCAGCTGATGTGCAAGCTGGTCTCGTGCCCATGTGTGAGCTGGTGCACAGGACGAGAGCTTTAATAACTATCATATTCGACTGAACAACCCTGGGAAGACATCGAGATACCAGCTTAGAGAGAAGCACTTCCCAGTGTGTGAGAATACATTTGAGAGTGAGCTTACGCTGTATAATTCTCACACACGATTCACTCACATATATGAGAGAGAGCTGATTAGATTAGATTTGAATCAAAACCACAACAAAACCAATTTTCTATCAGTCTTTGAACAGATACGTTAAACATGTTCCTGTTATAGTCTTTCTCAGTGAGACGTAAAAGAAGTGTTGGTTAGTTAAACACACAGCCTGCAAGCTGGTGTGCATTTGTGGCTAGGAGTTCTTGCAGCTTGAGGGTTGTTGGATCGGGTCTGTACACGAGGTGTAAGATCAAATCTTCTAGTGGATCATTCCTGTGTGGAAGAAGAGGAGACGTAGTAGATTCAACTCCGAACTTCCATAAACAAATTGCAGCGTACATTTATTTACAGCTTTCTGTATTACATCGCATACAAGTATTTAAACTTGTTTAATTAGCTTTCAATTTTCAGAGGGTAGTTCAGATTGTTTCCGTATTTTTTCATATCTTAGCTGATCTACTTCTTGATGCACAAATCTTTCAAGAACATTGAGCTATTGCAGCTCAAGATTTACAGACCGGATCTCACGCGATCTGGACCAGCTCGCAGAGCTGCTGGTCCAACTCAAACGCGATCTGGTTTCCACTTTTAAGTGCTGTTTTTCAAATAGACTTTTTAAATGCACGTAATCTGGTTTTAGTTCTAATTCCGATGTCCGAGCAGTGTGAGAGTTCATAGCACCCCCTTTATACGATCTCATCACCTTGGGAGTTTAAACACATATTTCCTAGAATCAGTGAATGCAAACAAATTTTTTTCTGACAGAGATTGGAAGTAAATTTATGTGTTGGTTCATGGAGTTATTAGAAATTTACCCAATTTTAATTATTTATCTTGCATTAATCAAATTATTACAATATTATATCTCATCTTATTATCTTATTATATTTATTAATTTTTATAAATATTAAAATAGAATTTAACACTTTATCCCAAATATAATTGATAACATATTAATCAAATATTATTCTCTATCACATTCAATCTTTTTATAATCATACAATTTATTATTAATCATATTCTATCAAATTTTATCTAACGGGACAAATGATGCATTGGAAGATGAAATTTGTCTATATATATTGTACACAAGGATATACCATACACCATCAATTATATTAAATATAAAAATTAACTTAATATATTTATCCTTTCACTATCAGCATGTAATAAGGTTTGATTAAAAAAATCTAGCTCTGGCTTCGAAGTTGTGCAATGGCATTGGAAGCCTAGCATATATGTCCAACACAGTTCTACTGCTTAATTATATTATCAGAATAATAATTTAAAATAAATACTTTGGAATTGATTGCATGCACGGCCTCATACAAAAGAATTAATAATGTGGGGGATGGCTCATCATTACAAAATTTATTAATTCACCGCCTAACTCTACAATAACAAGAATCAATAATTTAATGCCTTCTGAATATTTCAGAAACTCTTTAAAAATGCATACTTTTTTTAAAAATTATTTCACGTTTGAAAGTCCATTCTCTCCATCAATACGTATAAAAAATATAAGTGTTGATTTGTTATATTTAATCCCGCGAAAAATACAAATATTATAATAAGCTGATTATAAAAGCAGTAAAATAAAAATCTTCAAATAATTAATAATATCAATATTGAAAAAAATCAGTGTTTAGTCTCATTTGAATCCTGCAGAAGGGCTCGAATTCCACCGCCTCTGCACCACAGCATTCATTCCCCTTGCATTTTCTGCAGCTAATGAACAAAAACTTAAATGCGTGAATTTAGTCAAATTTTTTATATGTCAAAACCCTCTTCTATCCTTGCTGTTATTCTACTTCATAATTAAAAATATATCCATAACTGGGAATGGGCTTTCGCCATTTTTCTTCTTGCCAGTGCGATTTCTTTGACGAATTCAAGGTTGATCTGTTTGAACAAGACTAGTTAGTTCGACGTGGGTGGTACTTTGCTCCCCCTGTATATATATTCATCGATTTCCTCAAAACTTCTGTAAAAGCTAGGGCTGCGGTTTCTTTTCTTTCTTGGCATCAGAATATCTGTGGGCTCGTTACTATAATCGTATCAGTCAAAAGTCAAGACAATGAAGATACTTGGATTCTTGTTTTTGTTCTTGATGGCGATCGGGACAGCTGCTTGCGTTTATCTTGGCTACTCCAGCAAAGGAATTACCACCACCGCACATACTAGTTACGGTAAACACACACACACACACACGTGTATTATATATAAATCATATATGTAATCAACTCCCATTTGATTCTAATCGAGTTATATCTTTTAGTTTAATTAATTCTTCACTTTTCAATGCCATCTTTCTTATCAAAATATTTTAGAATATGGTTAAACTCGATATAATTTTATGTATAATAGATATTTTATATAAATTTCATATTTAAAAGTCATTATTGCAACTCATGCATATAGCTAATTTGTGTCCAGATGCAACTACAATGTTGAGCACGTGTATATGTTATTGCAAATTAAATATTTTGCTATGTATTAATATTTTTTGATTGAATTAACATTTCTATTAATTATGATTAGTTAATGCAGGTATGGTCTCCATAACCAACAAGAATGCGATGGCCTTGGCCTCCACTGTAAAATGCAGAAAACTTAAGGTAGACTTACTCATAATGCTTCTTCATTAACTGAACCCCCCCCCATCGTGGATCAAACTAGCCTAGGTGGCGAATGATTTTTAAATTTGTATGTTAATTTTTGGATAAAACTTTGGACAATTTAATGTTAGCTCAGATAATTTAATTATATTTCTATTGTTTATTTTAGGATCAAGTAGGTCAAGAGTTGCCTGTTAGTCAATGTGTAACTTTATTTTCTTTTATTTTTTTAAAGATTAGCCTATTAGAGTCTAATCCCCTGTACAGGTTAGCTGCACCTTGGCCATACATGTTTTAAATCGGGGGATATGCGTGGGTAGACAGAGTTCTGAGGAGAGTACTTATATAATAGGCCGACCCCCGTAGTATACCCCACAATATTTCAGTGGGGAATATGTTTCATGCGAGAATCGAACTCGTGAAGCCGGAGAGGAGAATCCCACGTCATCCCAAGTCTTACCAACTCGCATGTATCCCTTGGTGCAAAGGTGAAACTTTATTCCTTATACATATAACATCGCAGAATGCACATATGACATCGAGAGAGTCGGATTGATGGGCTCATGAGTCGAGAGGTGCGTGTCTAGCTACTGGTGTAATTTCGTATTCCCTATAGATCAGATTACCTTTCCCCTATCGTCGGTCTATCCTCGATAGTAATAATATTATCCGTTAAGATCTGACATCACAGTTTTATAGCTCATCTGACAAACAAATCAAGCAGTGCAATATCAACTTGTCGTATTAGATCTTTCCAATAGATCAGTTATCCCAATATCATCTCAAACATATATACTTAACCTAACCGTTTAAAATTCTAGATTGGATAAATAAATATTTCTACCTCCACCGCCAATGTTAGTACATAATAAAATCACTAGTAGAGGCCGAGTGGAGGAACAGTGGACATTCAAAAGTAAAAAGAAATTGAGAAGAGATGATGTTATTTGGGATATATCCACCTTAGATATTCTTCCAAAATACTTTAAATTTGAGTAGAAATATATATTATTTTTCCCTTGTTTTGTATTTGTGCAGGAAGACGTGGCTCCCTCTACCGGGCGAGTTAACTTGAATGACTACAGTCTTATCGATCCGGTTCCGAGTTCAATCGCCTCCATTAGACCGGGACCGATACAGCATGGAACACCTTTGATGCCATATATACCGAGATCTTATCCGCCTCCTCCTACGGATCGAAATTAAATAAAACTATATCGGATTCCGAATCATGGTGTCTTGAAAACTTGTTTATCCTAAACTATGTTGTATTTTATTTGGATAAGTATTATATGCAGGTGTAATTATTGTAATGCGTACAATATTATCATGAACTCTAACTTGCTTATGGGAAGGTGGAGTTCATTTATCTAACTAATGATGTAGACATTTGTACGTCAGTTATTTGATCGCCAGACATTCGGATCTATGATTGGGCTGCGGGCTGACCCGAATGGATTGTGTTTATTATGTTATAATCGGGGTTTTGGGCTTCTGTTAGAAGCAAGACATATTTAATTTGGGTGGCCCTTGTTTCTTTAATGGTTTTCGGGATTTTTGGGTTGGGGTTCAAGTGGCTAATCCCACGTGGAAAATTCTGACGGAAACTCGATGGGTTTGGGGTTCGAGCTATTCATGTATTTCAAATATATATATTTTCTGGTGGGAACATAAAAAATCTTTATATGATCATATACTAAACGATGAGTTTAATATACCATGATAAATCACTAAAAATAAATTGTGCTGTATTTACCACCATACGTCAAGTATAAGCGGGTTTAGGAATAGATTAGCTAAAAATCTGGTTTTAGTTCTACAATATTTTAATTCATTCCATATAATGTTAAAGAACGTAAGAAATCGCAAAATATTCAGAATAAATGTATTTATCTTTAAAATTATTCAGTGTTTTTAGATTACTATAACCCTGAGCAAGATAATAATAATTTTAAGTATAAAAATAAAAAAGCTAGTTTAAAAGTTTAATGTAAAAGGTTCACGCCTATATCCATTTGATATGAGGTTGACCATTTTTTTCCATAGTGTTGCGCAAGTCTTTACTTCTGGCATCTAAACTCTTTGAATTCTATTTACAATTTGATACATATAGTTTTCCATTTTTGGGAAGTCATATATTTTTCAATTAATACTGATTTGGTAATATACACTTCAAGCCTTTGTTGAAAGTTTTTTAAAAGAACAATAGTGGGTTAAACTGATTTGACAATTGAGAATCAAAATCATAAAGAATTTATTTAAATGATCAGAGTCGTGAAAGACAAATATAGAGAATGTCGGGTGAATGTGAATGCGTTAGAGTAGTAATGAGACGATTCAACTCTTGGAGAGCTTTCGTACGTCAAACTGCTGATGTTGCGTCACTTGATTTGGTTGGATAAGTAGGACATAAAAATAGTGATATCATATCTTACCAGATAACATTATCTTTGTTTTTTTTCTTTAAAAGTTAACCCATTAATGAGCTAACCCCCCTGTATAGGTCAGATGCCCCTTAGCCCATACAAGTGGTAAATCGAGGGATATGCAGAGTAGACAGGGGCCCGAGGGAGAGGACCCATATAACGGATTAATTCCCATAGCATACCCCATAATATTTCAATGGGGAATATGCTCCACACGAGAATCGAACCCGTGAAGCCGAGGAAGTTATTCCCACATCACCCCAGGTCTTACCAACTCGCATGTGCCCCTGGGGACGATAACACTATCTTTGTTGGAAATATGGTCGACGACAGAGAAAATGTTATGATTGATCTTTAAGGGATATGAGACAACATCAACAGTTAAACACGCATCTCCCCAACTCATGAGTCTAACAACACGGTCTGATGTGCACTATGCATCACACATATAAGAAAATAAAAAGTTACACACTGACTAACAATTATTAATTAAAAATCATTTATAACCTAATGATAAGCTTTCGATTCTAACAAATAATAAAAAATTAATAGTAACTAAAAATTCTTGTTAACTTAACATAGACAGAACCATAATACCGAAAAAATTAAAAGAACAAAGGGGACCATTGTACCAACTTAGATGCTCATAATCATCTATTTTACTTTTGATCGTGGCAAAGTGGTCACTCTACTTGAAACTAAAAACGACTCTTCACTATTAGTGACTTGCTACTTTTTACCTTTTTTTGTATATGAAGTGGTTCTCAAGTAATGGGCCTCTTCCTTCCACTTTAACCATAATCTTTTGCCAATTATATGATATCATGGAGGACCTTCTATATGTTTATGCCCTTGTATTTGTAACTATTAACTGAAGAGTCGCTAGCTATACTTGATCGTGGGGATGAATTTACTCCAAACTCGATGAAGGGTCTGCTAGATGAGGTTATACAGAGAATTTTTAGATTCTAGGAAATAACTGGGTAATCGGTTTATGATGATTTCCGGGTTTTGATTTGGAGGAAGATTTGATAGAATCCTTCCTATACCAACCTGAATACTCAAATATATATAGTGTGTTTGCAGTCACTATTAATTCTAGTATGCTTTTGTTGTATTAAAGTAATTGGATTGACTGAAAAAAATTATTACCATTAGTTTTGTGTTATATATAGATGGGGACTAAAATATTTCTATAATTTTATTATCTGTTTGATGATATTTAGTTACTTTATCTTTAGTCTTTTTTAAAGTATTATAACATTAAGAATTTTGTAATAAAAATTGACGGCCGTTCGAAACTAACCAAATTAACCAATTCATTGTAGGTGGTAATAGGATACTATATAGGGTATAAACGTTCAACTCTTTGAACGAGTGTGAGGATGATGATGTAACTTGAAAACTTGATGGATACGTGGATAGATGTGAGATGAAATAATAACTGGGATTGAGACGTGTATATAGAATCCTACTCGATATTACCTGAACTCGACTCTTGTTATTCGTATTTTATCACCGGAACCGGTTAGGTAATACTTCAGTGTTGATGCTTTCACGATGAGAAATACCCCATACAAGATTTCCAAGATTCTTGTTCTTTTTTTCGTCGTAAACTCGAGATTTGCTTGTAAAAAACGGTAAAGACACACGAGGGGAACTTAGTCAAAACCTCTGTAACTTCTATCAAATTATAAGATGTTGTGCAAACACTCGGTTGGTCGCGAGTTCGTATAGTTAAATATAGTTCATGGAAGTTTTTCACGAGTGAGCCACAAATTAGAAGAGGAGAGAAAGCAGGTACGATGGATGTCTAGTGGCTTCAACTAGTGAATGGAGGAAGGTGGTGCACAAAACCTATAAGAGAAGAAGTCAAGAAAAGCAGAAGAATAATAGGTGATGGTAGAGCATAGAGCACCAGTATTAGTTGAAGGATTGAAAATGTTTTTTAAGATTTGGCATGTGATTTATTTCTCTTTTATGCTGGAAAGAGGAGGTTGTATTTCTTCCACTTTGTCGTCATGGAATATGTGCATGTTATCCCTTTTCATAGTTTCACCATATACACATACCATTTCGGTCCAGTTCGATAGAATTTACATCACAATCTTAAATCAATTCTCTCTCTCTCTCTCTCTCTACATATATGTATATATAGAATAATTTCATTTTTTCTTAATCACATAAGTTATATATTTATATTTTTGTCATGTTGTAGGTTAATTTACGGTCTTAGACACTTTCTTCCTCGATTTAGGGTCCTAGATCGAATTCAGATTACAACATCTAAGAATAAGGATTAATGGAGGTGTGTCATGCCCATCCTATCTTTCCTTTGGCTGCTGTGGTCTTACACTGATATATCTTTATTTACGTAGGTGGATGGTAGTTATATTTCTCAATTATTGTATTATTTCTTCTCAACCTAGAGTCTAAGTTGACGTATTAATATGCTTTGACATTAGACAAAATCATTGCATAACTCAAGCATTACTCAAGTTGTTTAATCATGGTAACGCTTTCTTTCCTTTATTTGGTCGTCTTTGCAAATGTTTAATGACTATTCATTATATATACCTAACAACTTTACGCCTTTGTTCTAGACTTTATATAACACATTTTTATTTTGAAATCTGAAATATACCCTGATTTACTTTGTAACGCTTGGGAAAACTAGAAGTTTTAACGAAAATAATCAGTGAGTAGAAATTGGGGATGGAAGATATAAAATTTGGACAAAAACAATGGACAAATTTGACCGTGTATTCACGTACTTCCTCTCTCATATTAAGAAGATACACTAAATTTCACCAAGTGATAGTGTTTTAACTTTTAATTAACGTGGCTGATGTAACTGAATTATCAGACAACCGAGGAGCCTTCTGGACTATCTTATGCCCGTTCGGGGTGGGGGAAATGTTCAAGCTACTAAAGGAGTTATGAGGTGCAGAAGACCTGAAATCACATATAACAAATTAATCAGGTCGAGGTTCGGGAAAGATTATAGACAAAGAGATAGTGAAACGCTTGATGATGCCTTGGTGAATGAAGCGTATCTGGTTTATATAGGCGTGATAAGATGTTAATTAGGACGAGATCTCGGGTTAGTTATTAGCTCGGGTGCTCGGGACCGGACCGAGGTGGCGCCTGGGGTACAGTGATCTATTGTATTATTAATAGTAACAGATAAAAATAATAAATCGACAGTGGTGATAGCATAATGAAGACGATTGAGGAGTTAACTAAAGTGAATGGAACTATAATGTACGTCGAGAAGACGGCATTGTGATGGACCTAATTGCAGTGGAAGTGTGGAATGTGGTCCTCTGGCAACCTTAACTAGTTGGCTATCATGCTATAAGCAAGCCTAAAAATATTATTTTATAAAAAATGAAATACTTTTTAAATCAATTTTCATAATTGTGTAGATGAGCGGCGATCTTTATTATGATTAAACTTGGACGTGAATTAATATTTGGGAGGAAATGATAGCACATGACACACTTCGAAAGCCACCAAGAAAAGCTAGATGGAAATGGAAGAGATGTTGAGGTTACCTAAATTATATTTAGCAACAAACTATGGTATTCAAGGAAAGTACATATATATATGCAAAGGACGGTCACAATCAACAAAATTATTTCAAATGACTTTTGGAATCTCATATAGGGTTCTGTTTATTTGGTATTCAACGAAAATTATTAAAATTCATGTGAAAATATTAATTGATCTAAGCTCCTCGTCGAGTAGAAGACAAATTGATATGATGTCTTCATGCATGCTAAAACAAAGGAATTGGGGCCATCAATATCATTCATCTGATCATCTATAGTTAAAAAAATTAAAACTGAGAGGAAAAAAAAAGGTGGATATACTTTGTTTTTTCTTAAAATATAGGGCAAGTTCACTTGTCTTTGGAATATGGTTTGCCTTTAGTTAAGAGTGACGCCAACTCTTGCAAAGTTAATTACTAAAAAATTTGTATTGGGTCCAATCGCTTTGCTTCTCTGTCTTCTTTCGATTCCGTCATTTCAACACGCCATTTGAAATTATACATTGTTCGAAAGTATCTTCTTTTTGCTTGATTGTCTGGAACTTTTTTGATCTATGAATCAAAATTTATTGGACAAATTCATGCATTAAAGAATTTTTGTATGGGAAGACCGATACCATACGTAAGTAACCTTGGGACTCGATCAGAACTTAGAGCTCGAGCAGGTCATATCGTTCCGAACAGATATCAGAACTTCAAAGTTCGAGCAGGTCATATCCTATCCGAATAAATCCCTGAACTCCAGAGCTCGAGCAGGTTATAGCATACCTGAACAAACCTCAGAACTGCATAGCTCGAGCAGGTTATATCCTGCCCGAACATACCTCAGAACAATCAAGCATGATATAGTATCCTCGAGCCAACTCATCTCATCCAATATCTCAGAGCGGCAATTATGATGCAATCACAGCTATACGACGGGATCCATTAGCATTGCCCTCGGGACCAATCACAAGAGGACGCAGCAAGAAGTTCAAAGAAGCTCTTCACTGACTCATCTTGAGCACCCAAGAAATGTTTAAAGAAGAGGGGAATCCTGCACATGAAAAGCTAGTTGGAGGGTTAAGAGATTATATTGTCAATATTATTCAAGTCCAAGACTAGCAAATGAAAATGAACAAAAAAGAACGAGTACATGCATGCGCTGCATGCATAGGACATTTGGTTTCACATGCATAGGACATTTGGTTTGTTTTGGCTTTTAAATTACTTTCCTTAAGATAAGATTTTAAAATATTATTAGATAAGGTAGGAGATTGAGTCTTTCCATGACTAGGAGATTTGTTTCCTAATAAAGAGGGATTCTAGGTTGGAAAGAATCACTAGGACTCTTGTTTCCTAATAAAGAGGGATTCTAGGTTGGAAAGAATCATTAGGAGATTTGTTTCCTAATAAAGAGGGATTCTAGGTTGGAAAGAATCATTAGGAGATTTGTTTCCTAATAAAGAGGGATTCTAGGTTGGAAAGAATCATTAGGAGATTTGTTTCCTAATAAAGAGGGATTCTAGGTTGGAAAGAATCATTAGGAGATTTGTTTCCTAATAAAGAGGGATTCTAGGTTGGAAAGAATCATTAGGAGATTTGTTTCCTAATAAAGAGGGATTCTAGGTTGGAAAGAATCATTAGGAGATTTGTTTCCTAATAAAGAGGGATTCTAGGTTGGAAAGAATCATTAGGAGATTTGTTTCCTAATAAAGAGGGATTCTAGGTTGGAAAGAATCATTAGGAGATTTGTTTCCTAATAAAGAGGGATTCTAGGTTGGAAAGAATCATTAGGAGATTTGTTTCCTAATAAAGAGGGATTCTAGGTTGGAAAGAATCATTAGGAGATTTGTTTCCTAATAAAGAGGGATTCTAGGTTGGAAAGAATCATTAGGAGATTTGTTTCCTAATAAAGAGGGATTCTAGGTTGGAAAGAATCATTAGGAGATTTGTTTCCTAATAAAGAGGGATTCTAGGTTGGAAAGAATCATTAGGAGATTTGTTTCCTAATAAAGAGGGATTCTAGGTTGGAAAGAATCATTAGGAGATTTGTTTCCTAATAAAGAGGGATTCTAGGTTGGAAAGAATCATTAGGAGATTTGTTTCCTAATAAAGAGGGATTCTAGGTTGGAAAGAATCATTAGGAGATTTGTTTCCTAATAAAGAGGGATTCTAGGTTGGAAAGAATCATTAGGACTCTT
>KQ988217.1:368297-463832 GCA_001598015.1 Dorcoceras hygrometricum
TCGGTCAAGTTCGGAGCTTCCATGGCCTTGCCAGCTTCTACAGGAGGTTTGTAAGGTAAGAGATTACACTAGCAGCACCTATGACAGCGGTGATCAAGAAGAACGCTCCTTTCCATTGGGGTGCAGAGCAAGAGAAGAGAAGCAAGGAGGACGTTGCTTACTTTAGCGAAAAACTTACTGGTGGCGCATTGAACTACCCAACTTATGACAAGGAGTTGTACGGTACGCCATTTGAGATTGTATATGGTTTTAACCCACTAACTCCTATGGATTTGTTGTCTCTTCCTATGAGTGAAAGGTTGAATTTGGATGGCAAGAAAAAGGCTGAGTATGTGAGAACTCTACATGAGAAGGTAAGACCCAACATCGAGAAGAAGATTCAGCAATACATCAGGCAAGCCAACAAAGGAAAGAAGAAGGTTACTTTTGAGCCTGGAGACTGGGTGTGGCTGCACTTAAGGAAAGAACAGTTCCCAGAGAAGAGGCGTTCCAAACTCTTACCAAGGGGCGATGGACCATTCCAAGTGCTAGAGAGGATCAATGACAATGCCTACAAGTTGGATCTACCCGGTGAGTATAATGTGAGTGCTACTTTTAATGTTAGTGACCTCTCTTTATTCGATGTAGGTCACGATCAAGATTTGAGGACAAATCCTTCTCAAGAGGGGGAGGATGATGCAAGCACGGCTATACGACGGGATCCATTAGAATTGCCCTCGGGACCAATCACAAGAGGACGCAGCAAGAAGTTCAAAGAAGCTCTTCACTGACTCATGAGCACCCAAGAAATGTTTAAAGAAGAGGGGAATCATGCACATGAAAAGCTAGTTAGAGGGTTAAGAGATTATATTGTCAATATTATTCAAGTCCAAGACTAGCAAATGAAAATGAACAAAAAAGAACGAGTACATGCATGCGCTGCATGCATAGGACATTTGGTTTCACATGCATAGGACATTTGGTTTGTTTTGGCTTTTAAATTACTTTCCTTGAGATAAGATTTTCAAATAGTATTAGATAAGGTAAGAGATTGAGTCCTTCCATGACTAGGAGATTTGTTTCCTAATAAAGAGGGATTCTAGGTTGGAAAGAATCATTAGGAGATTTGTTTCCTAATAAAGAGGGATTCTAGGTTGGGAAGAATCACTAGGACTCTTGGAAACAAGTCTATATATATATTAGGAGGTGGATTTCGAAATTATTGAAGTTTTATGATTAAAAACCTTTTGTTTTCTTGCAAACTTGGTGTTTACCTCAAAAAAATCAAACTTATCAAAGTCTATAACTTTGTGGCGTTTGTCGGTTGATCTTCGCACGGATTGTCAAAGACAAGTTCCTTTGAAGGTTCGTTTGAGATTAATCGTTCTCTTTTCGTTGTGATTTTTGTTTCCTTTGAATTCATCCGGAAAAGGATTTCACACACCCTAAACATCTTGTTCTAACGATCGGGCATAAATTGGTTCTCTTGGCCATTGAATTGAGGGTGCGTGGCAATCAATATCACGTGTTTGCCTTTCTTAACCAACGAGAATCATATCAAATTACGACTCTAAAAATGGACACGACAAATTGGTCTTATCTCTAGGAGTCGTGGTGGCAAATCGCACCTTGAGAATTGGTCAACTCAGGCACAACACCAGGCAAAAATCCCATCCAAGCGTATCACCCGATGGGTAAATCACTCACAACCGTCTAGCCCTCTATAAAAGCTCAAATACATCACTTTACACTCACTCACAATGGGACAAACTCTTAGCTTTTACATGTTGTCTTGCTCTCTTACATCCCTATCTCCCGACCACACGACCTGACTAAGCATCAGAGGGGTTTATTGAAAACACTTCCGGTGCCCTCTAACATGTCTCTGTGATTTTAGGTCACCCTTAGCACGTTTTCATTCAATTTTTCAGGCATACCCTAATGTGTATCTCCCAAGGACCAGACCTGATGGTATTCTGAGGTGTATTCTCCCGAGAACCACACCTGGTGGCAGCTTGTTGGCTGAGAAAAAATTCGACTACATCAATTAGCGTCGTATGTGGGGAACAATAAGGTTTAAGAAAGGGAATAAGGCACCCATAAAGGAGTATATTTTAGGAGGCAGGAGATAACAGTTACAATGGTGAGAACTCATACCAAGGCCTAGAGCACCAAGGCCTCACAGTAGCCTGAATTGCTCAAGTAGTTGCTGAAAATAGAATAAGAGATCATGCCCCGATGACTAGAGGTGATTCCTTCACGAAAACTGAACCTTCACACAAAAGGGGAAGTTCAGGGAATACGCCGACGACCCTGGAACATCGTTCACCTATGAAACTATTATGCTTGGTTAGTTTTTATTTTTTCCGTAAATTCTTATTTTATCCGCCGAAAAATTATTTTTTGGCACAAGTTTCCTCGACCAATTGAAGCTTTTGCTGCATTAATCCAATCACCTGGGGAAGCAACCATGGCCGAGCATAATCAAAAGCCCGACTAGTTCGATACCACAAAGCCCGACCAGTTCGTCACTACAAAGTCCAACTCTTATTGGCATCAAGTCCAATCAGATTGTCATTACAAAGTCCGGCCAGCTCATTACCACAAAGCCCAACTCTTGTTGACATCAAGCCCGATCAGTTGGGCATTACAAAGCCTGATCAGCTCGGCACTACACATCCGGACCAGCTCGGCACTACAAATCTCGACCAGCTTGGCACCACAAACCCGACCAGGTTGGCACCATAAAGTTCGACCAACTCGGCACTACAAAGCCCAACTCTTATTGACACAACCCTGACCAGTTCAACACCATATAGCCTAACTCTTGCTGATACTACAAAACCCGACCAGCTCGACACCACAAACTCGACCAGTTTGGTACCACGATGCCCGATCAGCTCGACATTACAAAGCCCAACTCTTGTAATCGAGCTGCTAGGCTAATGAGTTTGGAGATTGTAGGACGTTCATCACAAGACCAAAAGACATAGATGTTAGCCAAGATTCAACTTTATTTTCGTATACATGTGATATCACATAGTGTACCTATTTGTTTGGATCGAAAAGCACAATACAGAGTTTAGAATGGAGGGTTGAATCAACTCTAAAGAAAAAAGTGTTTTAAAAGATTTTGGATCTGTTTTAACAATTGATTCTACGACTCAATCTAATCTGTTATCTTGAGCAATAAAATTTTATGCGGAATGAGCTCAATCAAACAGTAAATAAAAGGATGCAATTTTATGCTAAAAGTAAAATCAGATCACGAGAAAATATTTGTTTATGGAAGTTCGAAGCAATACTTTTACGTCTCTCATTATTCCAATTAAGGAAAGATTCTACTAGAAGATTTGATTAGAATACACTGTATCCAAATCCAGTCAGTCAGGCCGCGCCCGAGCTGAACCCCTAGTCTCACAAATCACATCAGCTCGTAGGCGGTGTTTACAAAGATTTTCAAAGGCTTTTCTGAATGAGTAATAATGCAAAGCTCAAGCATAAGAATTTAGCAACAAGCTGAAATCTTATACAAAGACATGAAAATAATTTTGGTTCATCGGACAAAGTATGTCAACTAATCAGCTCATAATCTGTTTTTAATAAATCGTTGTTCACGTCTCACATTCGTGTTTCCCAAGAGAGATCTTCTATTTATACACTTCGGATCCAAAGATAGTAAATATAACCAGTAGACACATTGGATGGATATTGAGCTGATGCCCGAGACTAAATAAATGTGCATTTAATTCTCGTATTGTACCTCGTACTGTACATTAAATGATTTCCGTATTTTGCTCTAAATAACAGACTGGACAAGGACAAAGTGAAATCTGATTCCCAGTCTGTTCTGAACCAGCAAAGGCACGGTTCAACGAAGTAGAGAAAGCAAAAAAAAACGATTCAGCACACACGTGATCTCCATGGTCAGAGTACTAAACCAAGATTCAACAGATCACATAATATTTCAGCACACATCCTAGTGGACGCATACACGGAAAAATTGTCTAGTTAATTCAAGTATGGGTCCCAAAAGGGTTAATCCAACCTGGACTCAATTAAGAATTGGGTACCAAAAGTTTATTTTCTGATTGCAGGTGAACAGGAAAACTTTTGAAGAAATCTGTTTGGTATCTGGACAGTGGATGCTCCAGACATATGCCCGATAATTCCAAGCTACTATCAGAAATCAAACACACCAAAGACCCAAGAATCACCTTCGGTAATAATTCAACAGGTAAAACTATGAGCAAGGGTAAGAATGTCCATCGTAACATTACCATAAATGATGTGCTCCTTGTTGAAATTTTTTACTATAATCTGATCAGTATTCGTCAGCTTTGTGATAATAAAAATGTGGTTAATTTTCACAAACACACATGCACAGTTTAGAACCCAGTTGGTATGATTGTCCTAACAGGATCCCGATCGAAAAACACCTACAAAGTGAATTTGTCAGATCAGCTGACTAGTGAACCTACTTGTATGCTTAGTTGCTGATTCTTCTAGAGCATGATTATGGCATAACTGAGTCATACCAATTTCAAAACCACAGCCAGTCTGTGTAAGCATGATTTGCCCACCGATTTGTCCAAACTAGATTTTACAAAAGATCTTTTAAACCGTATAGCACTCAAACGTCACGGTTCGATCGCTCTAGTAGGGATAATTATTGCATACGTGAACACCAAATATGCACTATAAACATTATTATTATCATATAACCATAATTTTAACTCTTATTTGGTCCGATCTTTTGTCTTTGTATTTGTTTTTCGGATAGTAATGGGTGGCCGGTCTGGCCTGCAAGCAAGAATAGATCTAGGAGGTGCACAGATACACATGTAGGCATGACTGATGTGATATTTAAGTCAAATCTTGATTCAAGAAAAATAAATGAGAAAATGTGAGATAGTAGTGTTGATGCAAAGTAATGTGGGAACGAATCTGATTGTGCGCCTGATTTGATTGATTCGAGGAAATCACTCCCAATTTTTTAGAAGATTCATATGCACATTCCATACTTGTCACAATTCCATAATCTTCATACCCATGTTTGGTGAGATTGAATGATACAGCGTTTGTGCAAGGACCAAACACAAGTCATCACCCTAAATCATTGTCCGAGCACTGACATATTCCCAAGCACTATACACTATTGAAAAAGCAATGTCCGATCATTAAGCACCAACCATAGAGCTAGGATTTGAGCCTTGATAAGCTTTGGAGCTTCCCGTTCCCTAGTAGGTATTAAGTATCTCTCTTGACAAAGAGTTAGGGTTTGAAGCGCACACTTATAACCAAACGGCAAGTATGACCTAGCATAGGGTTAGGATGAGCTAAGATCCAGAAATAGTAATAAGTACTCGGTTTGATCATACCAAAATTTTATGGTATCATATTCAATTAATATTTTTAAGAAATCGGGATTCATATTCCTTTGTTGAGGTTTTTAAATTTTTAAACTTTTGTTCATGAAAACTCCACGAGTAGATAATGTGTGACAATCGGAATATAATCTATCTTCTCCATTCGTAAATTACAAGCTATACAATATATATATTTATGTAACCGAATTTTGCCCAGTCAATGAGCTACCACCACGTCAGGCCATCAGGTCGGGAGGTCGAGAGATCTGGAAGTCTGTCCTCGAGGGAGTAAGCTGAGAGAGATCTGCTGGTCTGGAGGTCTGTCCTCGGGGGATGAGCTGGACGTCCTTCCTACAATGACCTACGACCACAGACACGGATCAAAGGGTGTCAGGAGCCATCCCGATGAAGGCCCGTCGATGTTTAAGTCAGCTCGAGTGATTGAGAAGATATAGATAGTGCCGAGAATAAGTCTGCTGAATGTGTTGTAAAATGAGAAATATCTGGATATTTATAGGAAAGCCAAGAGGTTGCGTGTTGTAGTACCTGGGTAATCATGAGCAGGGATGGGTGTAGCAGGTCTTGCATGTACGCTACCCTACAACCTGTACGCAAGATGAGTTTTGCAACTTTGTCAGTGCACTAATTATGAGTTATACAGAGGGCCAAGTTGTTGAGATGACAGCTTTCCGAGTAGAGCAGAGATGATAGGTTCCCGAGCAGAGCAGAGATGATAGGTTCCCGACACCGAGGTTACGTGGTGGTGTCAAGACGAAAGGTTACCAGTATCGTTTTAAGAGAAGTTCTTTCCTCAGATCCCGTTGTAGAAATTATTAGTGGTATCATATATATATATATATATATATATTCAAGGGCAAATCTAGGATTTTGAATTTGGTGGGCCGCATGATAAATAACGGTATTGTTAAATAATGACATTGTGACAATATCTGAACTACATGTATTCGGTGGGATCACTAATATAAATTTGGTCCTCAAACTTCAGGATCAAGTATTATGTTTTTAAAACTTTTCTATTTAAATGAGAAATATGGAAAAGAAAAAAATTGAGAACTAGAAGATATGATCTTGAGTTTATATGTGATGATAGAGTTTCATCATTAATAAATATATTTATACAAAGAAAATTATTTATTATATTATAAATAAGGTTTTAATTTTGGGTTTATGGGGATCCCCCTCTAGAAATCAAATGTAATCTAACAAAACCCTGTTTTGTTTTATACTAGTTTATGTCTTTTTACGATTTATTTTTAAAAATTTGATTAAAGAGCAAAAATTTTATTTTTCTAGTCATTTAGATATTTTTCTCACAAAAAATATTCAAAGTATAAATTTTGATTTTGTCATAAGGAAATATATATATTTATTTATTTATTTAAAGTTTTACAAAATTTGGATTCCCCAATTTCCTATGTTGATCCGCCTGATTTCGGTTATGTGTAACCCTATCGAAAAACGGTCTCATTGATTTATATCCGTGAGATAGATCGATCAAATCCATATATATTACTTTTAGTATGAGAAGTAATATTTTTTTATATAAAACATAATATATTTTTTGAGGGTTTCAATTATTAAAATTAATATTTTGAAATAAAAAATAAATATATTTTTAAGGAGTGTAATCTGCCTCGCGAACTATGGTCAATCTTGGATATAGAAATTTTCAACCACATATATAAACTAAAATAGTATAGGAGAGTATTATTGTTACATCGGTGATATTATAAGTTGCATAGTTTCATTGTACATCGGTGCAATGGGAGACGTTAGTGCCTTACACGGAGTTGGGTGCATGCAGCATAGACTTGATGAAGTTGGCTAAGTGATAGCTAAGTATGAAAATCGGTTGTGCTAGTTAGTTATTTGAAAGAACTAGCACTATAAGAACTAGTCCATAGTGCAGACATGGTGTATCATGAAATATTGGTGCCTAATAGTAAGCTATGTGGGATAACATAGGTACATTTGGATAAGCCGTTTGCGTGAAAGACTAACAAATTTGAGTGAATATGTCGAAACAGGGGCAGGAAGTTCAAAACTTAGTATTGGAAGTGCTTGAACTTAGTTGTTGCATGCATCTGATGGCATTTTTGCCAAAACTTGGATAAGACAAGGTAGTCGAAGGCTGTTTTCAGACAGTTTGGACGATCCATCCAAGTTGCACTAATGGATATTCACGAGTACGTGAGCTTCTTTTGTGTAAACATTGGCTTCATTTGTAAATTTTACCGTGCTTTTGAATGCAAAGGTTGACATTACCCGTAAATCATTATGTTTGTATATCACTAGCATGTTACTACTTTGTGTTGACTCGTTGTAAGATATAATTCATTAAAACATATACATGAGTGGAGGTAGAAGGCTCAATCAGCGTGTGATTAAGGACGCAAGAGGTTAAAAAAATTGAAAGTGTATGTTGTCACCATTTAAACCTTATTCACAAATACCCTTCTGGATCTCCTTAACCCCCGAAATCTTTGTTTTGAATTTCTTTGAAAAATACATTTATATTTATTGTATATTTAAATCTGCGCACATTTAATACACCAACAAACAATTTCCGATGCCTCCTCCACGGTAGGAGGTAAGTCGGTGATCTGATCGAATCGTACCATGTACAAATATGGATGGAGGATGTACAATCCGAAATTAATGTTCTGAGAATATATTAAATATATTATAATTAATATTCTAGCTCCTCATAGTACACGACAGTTATGCTCCAAATCTTGCCCCACCCACCCCCACCTCATACCCAGCGTATAAATATTTTTGCCGGATTTCGTAACGGTCATATTCCAGATCTCTCTCTCTCTCCCCAAAAACCACTCATTAATCCTATTACACTTTCTCTCTCTACTCAATTCCCTTGCTCACACACGCTTCCTACACGAGAATTAGCTGGATTTGGGTTGAAGCTAGGGTTCCGGAAGGGGTGTAAGATTCTCCAGACGATATGTAATGGTTACTGCGGTGGCATCGAATCCTAAGCTGCATTCCTCGCAGAACGAGAAGCGGCCGCCGTTGCTTCCAGCGGACTCCGATAATGCGCCGTCGCGTCGTCCCAAAGGACGCGAGGTTAGCTCCCGCTACTTGTCTCTCTCGATTTCGTCTTCGAACTCCTCCAATTCCTCGAACACGACTTCTTCGTCCAACACCTCGGGATCATGGTCGTCTTCGATCTCTTCGAGGAGGTCGCAGTCTCCGATGGTTGGCAGCAGAGCTGCGGTCGCAACGCCGAAGAGCTCCGTCAAGGAGAGGGCAGTGTCTGCGGAGAGGCGGCGACCGGTGGTTGCAGCAGCGAGTACGCCATCTAACGCTGAGAGGATTTTAATGACGTCTAGGCGTAGCTTATCGGTGTCGTTTCAGGGTGATTCGTATTCAATGCCTGTGAGTAAGGTGAAGCCGCCTCCGACCTCTGTGGGAACCACTGGCGGTTTGAGGAAAGGTACTCCTGAGCGGAGGAATGTGTGTGTGACACCAGTCAGAGATAGAAGAGAGAAGGACGTAGAGAATTCGAGGCCTAGTGAAAAGCCAAAGCAGTTGTGGCCGGGGAGATTACGTGGGGAGAATTCGAGTTTTTTGAGTCGGAGTTTAGATTGCGGTTCTGAGAGAGCGAAGTTAAGTGAATCGGGGGCTAGGTTCAAGGAATTGAGAAAATCTGTGGCTGATCAAGTGAGTTCAGATTGTGAGAGTGTCTCCTCGGAGAGTACTGCTAGTGGGGCTACGATTCGTGTGAGAAGAGAGCCGCGTGGGATTGTTGTCCCTGCAATGTTTTGGCAAGATGCAAATTTGTTGTGCCATAAAGTACAAGATCTTGCATCACCTGTATCAAATAATGCTTTAAATAGAACAGCTGGTTCCTCAAAACTGGGTGTTGCAAAGAAATTTATAAATGATACTCCTGTATCATCCCCTCGGGGTATTTTTGCTGGTAAGGGATTGTCTCCTCTTCCAAGGGGGGCAAGTGCGGCATCACCAAGCAAGGGCTTGGGTTCATCAGCTGGTACTCTGCTGAGAGGTATGGCTAGTCCTACAAGATGTAGAAGTGGAATGGGTAATTCAGTGGATGATGACAAACCGTGCAGTATGCCATGGAAGTTGAGCTCCGTTACTGATCTCGTCTCTGTGAGACGGAAATCTGGGGAGAATCGAATTCCTGATGCAGCAGAGCTGAGACTACTCTATAGCCATCAGTTACAGTGGCGATTAGCAAATGCAAGGGTAGAGCACACCATGTTGGTACAAAAGCATACGGCAGAGGTACCAATTTCACCTCAGATTTTGACTTACAATTGAGTTACTAGCGTAACATATTGATGACCAACTGGTCATGGAAGCAACCTATTATAGATGTGTCACTGTGTTCATATGGTGTTTAAGAAGTAAATTAGCCATTGGCATATTACTTTCTAATTCAAACAGAAGTTTATCATGTTGCTAGTAGCTAATTCGTCTTTGATTCCCTTCTGAGGGCTCAAAAAATGCGTAGTTAATTGTTCCATAACTGGAATATATACTGGTGAAGAAGGAGATCAATTTGTGACGCACTTTTTGTCTTAATGTTGAAGTTTAGGTATATTGATTTATATAAAAGAAAGAGCGTGTCTTAAGAAAAAATCTAGCCAATGTAGATTTGCAGCTATATTCATCCTTATTATAAAAGCAGCGCCGTACTCAACCTCAGAATGCCCAAACTTTAGTTTCCCTTTAATTATCTCTATTGCACATAAGACTTATTGAACACAGTAATTTACTTGAAACTATGATATGGAGTGACTAGTCCACCTCACGACGCAGAAGAAACATTAATTTGCTTTTGATTATTATATGGAGTGATGCAGCTAGAGCACACGCACAATCAACGTTTGTAGGTAAGAATTGTTTTTATTTACCGTTTTTACTTAATATTGTGATGCCTCACCCACCAAAATCCTGAACATTATGACATATCTGTTAATTGCCATGTACTTATCTTAGTCAGCGAGCGAATATGAATATTTTAAAAATTGGTCGCACTTCTATACTTCCTACACATTAGTTAAATGATATTACATCTAAGCTAAGAATTTTGAATTTTGTGAAATGAGGTCCCCTTGTCGTGAAAATGGCCGAGACAAACCAATCAACTATGTGGAGCCTAAATATATAAATGGACTATTAAACAAATAAAACAATTTTATAAATAATTGTGAAAGAGTTGATTCCTCACAACCGACACGTGGGATGAGACATAGTATATGGACATAAATGAAAAAACATGAACTAAGGAATCTAGATGCTTTATCTGTAGAAAACTATTAAATTAAATTGTTTTAAATAACACTTAAAACAATCTACATTCTAGCCGAACTTTCAAGCTATAGTCCTTAGATTCCTGAGACTTATTTCTCTCTTCCCAGGTTCCTTATCTAAATTTGCCTTCTCAACTTCTCATCTAAAATACTAAACATATGTTTCATGGCAAACATTTTGTTACCAAACTCAGCAAGCACAATAACAAACAATAATAGATATAATAGAGACATTTTTTTTAAATATTTTTTTATGATCCGGAGAAACGAGCTGAACAGAAATTGTATAGAGCTGTAGTACATATGGTTTTTATTTACTAACACACAACTTATCTTACAGTGATTGAATCATGAATGGACATATGAGACTACACCCACAAAGAGGGTTGTTTAATTTACCTTGCCCCTTGAGGTTAAGATAAATGGAAATCTGCTGTCTTAGGTCAGAACATGCATTAACCTGTCATTGGGGCTCATAGCTCATTCATCACATACTTAATTCTAATTCATCTTGCTTTGAAACTACAATGTTTATTATAATAGAACTAGAGTTTAAAACCTAACAATACCTAAAATATTTATTATGGCTCCGATGGAAGAAAGATATGTTGTTGTGATCATAAAGCAATATACGTTTTGAAAGTTAATTTACACCCCTTGATTGAAAATAGTTATTGGAAACTGATGCATCGTTAAGAGCCAGTATTGTTTATTTGGGTATAGTATGTTCTTCTCAACATATTATGTGAAGTTTGTCATTGAAATGGAAAAATATGATTTATAAAGCCTATGTGATAAGCATAATCTCCATTTCTTCAGTTTCCAGTTTAAGAAGTGCTTAATAGGAAGTCTTACCATTTATGTTAAAATGTAGATACATCTCTAGTATTAAATTTTATATTGCCTCTATTTGACTGGCATATTAATGAAAGATGGTAATATTATTTAAGGATGCAAACTAGGAAATGAATTTTGTTTACTTGGTAGATCTGCTTGATGTCAATTTGAATTGAAACAGATAAGGTATACACAGAAGGTGTTTTAAATAGTTATGGGTATCTGACATGCTGGTATGTGATCTGTGGTTTCAAAGTTGATTTGAAGTGCCTCTCAGGTGAAACTATGCTATGAATAGCACTTTCATTTAGAAAAGAGTTGACATTTGACTATTCTTGATGATTAATGATGGTCCACAAGTTCATAAATTGCTCTTTCTGCAACTGTGGTCTTTTAGTTGAATGATTCATTGTCCCTCGCAATTAACTGATGCTTTACTTTACAATCATTATCCAAGTTACCTAACACGAGATCCTATATTATTTTTATTTGTTACTTGTTGGTTTCCTTCATTGCTTTGTGAAAAAAATGTTCAAACTCATCCTGTTTTATTCCCCAGAGAAACCTTTACAATGCTTGGGTGAGTACCTCAAAATTGCGGCAGTCTGTTAAGTCCAAGAGAATTGAGCTACTATTGTTGAGGCTTAATCTGAAGACTTATTCTATCTTAAAGGAACATGTGAGATTTTTTTCTTTCCTGAATTACTTTGTTCTGGTACTATTTAAGAGGTTGATTTTAGAATGTTTATCTGCTAATTAGATTCTTTTTGGCTGGTGGTATTCTTTGAGAAATTTTTCTTTTTAACGTATTGCTCTTTTACAAATTTTGGAAACCACAATTTTTAAGGTCTAAGAAAGTATTAATCTCCCTTGCAAGTTAGTTTCCATGAGATGATTTTAGGAGTAAATTTATATTTTGATCATGTGAAATATCAACTTCAGTCCTCTCATTGTTTGAAATGACTCCGTGTATATTCTTTTTATTGGGATGAATATTCAAGAGTTGTTTGCCAGTACCATTTTTTTGCATTCATGAATTTGCTGACACGACAGGAGCCACATTTGGAGAACTGGTATTTGTTTGAGAGAGATCACCTGAATTCATTGTCAGGTCCTATCACGGCCTTGGAAGCTAGCATTGTCCGTCTCCCTGTTGTTGGTGGAGCGAGGGTGTGTTGTCTTTACCCAATAAGTAACACTATTTGATGCCTTTGGCAAATTTATCAGTATAGAACTGCAGGGCCTCATCTCTTCTTTGTTATGTTCGACATGTTCAGGCAGATGTTCACAAGGTGCGAGAAGCTCTCGCTTCAGCTGTTGACCTTATGCAAGCAATGGCGTCTTCGATACAGCCTTTACTATCACAAGTAATTTATTTATTTATTTTGAAACAATACAAATTACATTGCAGCCATGTATAGCTTTGGCTTCTTTTGAAAATTGTTAACAGGTCTTCAAATTTTCGTAATTTGTTGTTTCCAATAGTTATATGTATAATTGTTTTCTTGGTTACTGCAAAATTTGTGATGTCTGGGAATAACCCTTTGCATCCACAGTTGGAGCAGATGAACTTACTGGTTTCAGAACTTTCTAACCTAAGCACAAGGGAAAGCAATTTGCTCCAGGAATGCAAAGAATTTTTATCAACGACCTTCATACCCTTGCAGGTGAACAAAAATTCCATACACTTGAAACAATCAAATACAATTTCTGTCAGTCTTCAAATTAAGTCGCAGTTTACTCGTCGTAAACTTAATTCCATAGCATGCCTTTGTACTCTCTCACTCTTGCATTATAACATGAGTTGTCATCCCAGGTGATGCATTGTCACCTGAAGACCCATGCGTTACAAGTTCTACGTGTACCTAGTCGACAAGCTTCACAAGAATGAGAAGACTGACCTCTTTCTAATTTCTCACACGAAGCGCTAACTTCAGAGATGGCGGTCAACAACTATGATATGCCACTGTCTTCTCTTCATATTAGCAGAGATTATCATCTGAGATAGGTTATATTTTTGGTGGGGGTAGGACAAGCTCTCGAGCACTCCATTAGGTATGTGCTTGGATGGATGGCTTTCATATCCATATATCTCAAATAAATAGTTTTGGTTTAAAGAAATATGACACTACACTTTAAATCCATCACACTGGTGATGGTCGATTTCAAATCCACACAATAAATGGTGTCGTTTGAAATCTACCAACTAATATATCGATTTATTGTCTGATCTAAATAATCAAAATGGAAACCGTTGATTTCAAATTCAGCCATTCAATCAAACTTATACTGTATATAAATGTAAATTTTTTATATAGAATCAAAGCAGCCTCTTACTCGAATGCCATATTTGATATGATCGATTAACGTGTTCTTCGCAGTTGATTGCCAATTAATTGCGTGATGGTATATAAAGTTTACATGTAATTTCACTGACGTGAAATGAATTTGTTATGGTTTTTTACAATTTCTGAAATGAATATTAGATTACTCTTGAAAGTTCAATCTACTGTGCCACGCCGGTGTGTGACATGTGGCCCCATTTTCGAGTTCTCCTTTCTCCCTCGTAACTATTATACGTTTATTTATTCAATCTGAAAAATCGATGTTACCATTGTAGTAGTAACCATGCGCCATTTGTTTCATAAACATGTTTTAAAGGTTGAACAATCATCCTTCATAAATTGACCCTACACAATTGATGCAAGTGTGACACATGCATGCACAGTATGCAGATTATTCATCAGCAAAATATTATTTTCTTTTTAATTTTAATAGAATAAAAGTAGAGGTATATGCCAACGATTTGTCCTATGCTGAGAGTAACATTTTTTGGTATCGAACCTCTTACCCTAATCAAAAGTTTATATGTTTCGTCACAAGATGCTCCATGTCGGATTATATTAGCTTCGGTGAAATCTAGCACAGGGAATTCAATAATAATATACAATAAAAACGCATCTCCCAAGTGGTTTATGTCATCTAGTGGTAAAATTGATTTGGAAAATATGGACTTCAATAATCAATAGTCTCATTTGTAACTATTAATGTTATATCTGACACAAATATTCTTAGTCGCAGCATAATAGTGGCAATCAAATCTCTGGCGGTAAATTTAGTAGGGTGTCATGTTTTTATCTATTTCTTTATATTTTAGAGTTCACGTCGGAGTTGATTATAATTAGATATCGACTTGATGTTAGATGAGCTGACGATTTTATGTTTTAGTGAATTTTGAATGAGTTTGTAAGTTATTAATCTCGTTAGTATAAGCCCATATTTTAAGGGTCAATGTTCATATGTCGCAACACTGGATTTCCAAGTAATTCAATTTAATTCTATCATAATTTCTTATTCGCCTTTCAAACGTATGCAAGTCTATAAATTAGGGATGAATATTTTTTTTCTTATTAAACGTCCACACCAGATTGCACCATAAGAAATCGCAATTTAAAATTTTTTATTTAAATTGCACCATGTAGTCAGTAAACTATCTAAAAAAAACCTTAGTATTTGATCTAAGGTCATGGTTTATGAATAATACGCTGAAGTACCACTAGACATCATTCGCTCATTATTATCATTCAACAATCAACCCATCTACATCTTTTAGTTTTAGTATAATCCAAATGTGTTACATATTGGAAGAGATCGTATATTTTGTGAGAGTATTAATTTTTTTTAGAGCAAGTATTTTGATTTTACCGAATTTTTCCACAGCCAAAAAGCTGCCACCACGTCTAGAGGTCGGGAGGTAGGGAGCTCGGGAGGTCTGTCTTCGAGGATGAGCTGAGTCAGATCTATTGGAGTTGAACTAGGAGAAAACTGCTTTGATGAATCACCAGTAGCGAGGTATCACTGGGTCTGGGCCTCGGCACAATATAGCTCGAGGAATATGATATGATAGGTCGGGAGGTGAGGAGCTCGGGAGATCTGTCTCCGGGAGATGAATTGGATGTCTTTACTTCAACGACATGCAACCACAAACACTATTCAGAGGGTGTCGGAAGTATTTCCGACGAATTCTCTCCAATTCATAAGTCAGGTCGGGTGCTCGCGAATAGAGAGCAGATGTGAATATAAAGCTGAGAGCTTGTCTGTTTTGTGAATGGTTTTAGAGTGAATCATACCTGAGTATTTATAGAGGGGTTAGGCGGTTGCTGCGAGCGCTATCTGGCGTGTGATGCGCTGGAGCGCTTTTCGTGAGGGAATCATGCTAGATTGATCATTATCCCTAGCGAGATTGTCTCCTTGATCTCCGGTTGCGGGTCCATTACCCGGTGTGTGATGTGCTGGAGCCTTGCATCTTGCATTGCGCACACGTTGACTATTTCCCAGACGAGATTGTCGTCTCGAGACTAATTCAATGTATATTCGTAGCGTGCCATCCAGGACGTGATTGTTGGCAATAATAGGGTGTTCTCGAGAGTTAACACTTGTTCGATCCTCTTGTCTCGAGCTTGTGATGGTCACCTCGGTTCAAGAGGTAACCTGCAAGAGGTGTTACTACAAGAGGTGTAGAGGTATTCCTGCAAGAGCTGCGGCGAAACTCCTCGGATCCCGAGGTGATGTATAGGGTTCATATTTGTTTAAAGTTTGAAAGTAAAAATTGACTTCGTATTGTAGTGTGATTTTGGTTTAAATAGAGGAGAATTAGTTGCCCGGATTAGCTCAAAAACATGAATTTAGTTATACCTGTAAAACAACTAGGCTGCTTTTCTTTAAAAAAAAAAAGAGTATAATGTGATTAAAGTTTTCTAAGTATATTGCACCATGATCCCTGACCACCCTTACCATAAATATCGAGTCCATTTTCACATCTCACACAATGAATTTCCAAGTAATTCATTTTTGAATTCCACTTCGAACCACTCATTTCGCCAATTTTTGATTTGTTTAATAAAATTGAATCGGCCTAAAGCAGCATCGTGTGCTTAATTTTTAACAAGGTATGACTTCTGCACAATTGTACACCTATTTCTATATTTTATTTTATATAATTTAATGTTTAATTACATTATTTATTTAAATTTTTATAGTGTCCTACAGTAATTACTAAAGACAGAGTACATTTTTATCGTGTGTCATGAAAAGCAGTAAATCATACCAATGACAAGCAATTTCAGTGAACAACAACATGAGCACCCCTTTTATCATTAAAGCATCTAATGGCACAAACAATTAAATAATGAAATATTAAATATAATCTATATATCTATGTATTAACAATCATATCCTATAAACATATATTATCAATCTTATCTTATACTATCTCATATTCAACTAACTACAATTACTTATTTCACAGTAATCAAATAAAATATTTTACATGAATCAAATTTTTAAATATTATTCTAACCAACGATGATTTTTTAAATCATCATTTATTATTACTCTTACCATCGCATCGAATATCCAAATGAATTATATATATATATATATACAACGAATAAATCTGTGCCAAAATGATGAAACAGGTGAATTCAACCCATATTTATGATAAAAAAATATTATCAAGTGAGTGGATCAAAATCTGTTAACCTGTTTGACTATCTCACATAAAGCACAGCACAGCAGCTTTGACATATACAACAACGAATTTCCACCAACCAAATATATAAATAAATAAACAAAGAATTTCCATATTAATTTCCTAATTTTGTTATTATTCAAAAGATTTCCAGCTTCGTTGCCAGCGAGAGACGCGATTTCTTGGCAGGGTGTGGGCTTTCGACCTCCTCTTCGATGGCGGTGCTAAATCCCGGCCAGAAATTCGGCAAAGCCGGCAGGTTCAGGTCAAAATCCCTGTGTGTAACGGTGGATCCGACACCCTCCGAAGAAGTCACCGCGCTGTTCCCTGCACCGGCGTTGCCTTCATAGTGGCGGCGCTTGTGGCCCCCCAAAGCCTGCCCCGTGGGGAACCGCTTGTGGCAGATGGAGCACTCGTGTGTCTTCCCGCTCGGCCCCGTAGCAGACATGGTGGAGGTCGTGGCGGCGGAGTTGGAGGTGGTGGAGTGCTCATCGCCGCCGCTAAGCTTGCGGTGGCTGGCCTTGTGTCCACCCAAAGCTTGGTAGGACCCAAACGCCTTGTCACAAACAGAACACTTGTACACCAGCTTAGCCGCCGAGTCCACCGCAACTGGAGGCGGTGGAGTTCTGGTCCGAGCTCGTGAGCTCACTGGGGCAGATGTAGACGCCGACGCCGACGCGGAGACGTCGCCGCGAGCGAGCATGATAAGACAAAGAGCCAAGTACTCCTCCTCAGTGGGCTCCACGCTGCGTGAACGCTTGGATCTCTTTCCTTTCCTCCATGAATCAAGAGACATCAAACTCGAATGATCAAGAAACGAGGGCGTAGGAGTAGTCGGCGAGTTCAAAGCCTCAAGCGCCATTGAAATAAATATAAGCGATCAATAAACAGAAGAAGAAAAATATAAGATATATCTTTTGATTCTTGTTGTAGGAGAATGGATGATATTGAGTGTAAAATAGTATGGGGATCTTATATATATATATTGTAGAAGAGTGGTAGCGGTGGGAAAAGATAGGAAGCTACGTGACAAGTGTGAGGAAAAGAAGAGTTCCACTCAACTTCGCAGCCAAAGTGCAAGACTGCTCTATGCTTTCGACAACACGTTTACGTTTAATTTTATATAAATATTAAACAATAGAGATTGGTTGTAAGGCCAAGTGGGTTAGTTGTGTGGGAGCCAACGTAACAAGTCATGTATATTCGTGTTAGTGCACTACTCTCGCGGTGGGTGGGGGGGGCGGCAGTAGTATCGACTCAGTCCAAGTCAAACCTTCTACGCGCCTGCCGCCGTGGGCTACCTAATACAATTTCCATTCAAACTGCCGATGATGACGACATCATATGCGTTGAATGAGGATATATGACGTATCAAAATATCAAGTCTATCTTCGATTCATTTTACTACATAGTGTGCTTTCATTTATACTAAACGGTCCATTTTATCATTCGCTCCGACAATTGATTGACGTAGCAATCGAATATATCAACGCCATTTTAATAATTACCTTAGACTATAGCAAAATATAGTATTAATTATCATATTGTAATTTGGCTGAGTATCATTATCTCACATCTATTAAAATCATTTCATATTTCAACTCATTATATATTTGTTTCACAGTCAATTCATTAATATCAACTTAAAATATTATATTTCATCTTCTTGTTTTATTATATTTACTAATTTTTATAGAATTTCAAAAAGTAATTTAAGTATCCTTTCGCTAACAAATTTTTCCATTAGGGTTTCTACATCCGTCTAATGATAGATAGCATAAATATTCACTGCATTCGAAATATATAAGTTTGTTATCGAGGAGCTTTACAGTAGCTCACCCACTTAATTATGACCCAATACCATTAACAGGTCAAGTCGGCTATTGAATTGTACTGTACTTGTATTCATGAATCTACACCCCACTGTCTGGATGATTTGAACCAATGTTTTTAATTAATCCACTTTGGACAACATAAATAATGCAACTAATTGAAGAAGAAGTATTCAAATAGTTATGCAATAAACTAAAGTCGTGCCTAGTTCTTCTGTTCCCAAGTGAATTTAAAATAGTCACTCAAACGCCTTCTTACTAGGCATAAAATTATAAAAAAATATATATATATATATGTCAAGCACATTTAACTTTGGAGTTCTTAAATAATGAGCTCTCGAAAAAAAGATACATTTTGTTGGGATGAGTATTATTAATTAAATCTGATAAATTCTTCCCAATCTCGGAATCCTCTCATTCAGATGTGAGATCGGTACATTCAAGTGTCCCTCTGCCTTGGAGTCTGTTAGGAGGCGCTCATTGTCCGTGCGGTCTCTTGGCACCGACGATCATCTTCTACCCTCTTTTGAGCCAAGTACTTTATTAGAAGACGTTTAATTCGCGCTTGATTATTTTGAAATTGCGGGGAAAAAAATTGTGAATTCAAGTAAAAACAAACGGGGTTACTTCATTAAAAAAAAATCAGCATTATAAAGCAATTTTGTTTTTATTATTTGTAATGAATAATATCCTTGTATACGACAAGTTACAGCACCTAAACCAAGAAAATTCAAAAGGTTGATCGCTTCGTGCATTTGTGTAATAATGCAGTAATTTTCGATCTTGCCTATGTTGGAAGTCTCAAATCTGTTCTCGTCGCAATCTGACTTTTGACTCTTTACATTCATAGCAGCCTAAAGTTTCCCACGTAACTTTTGCAAGATATTTTTTTGACTTAACGTCCTATTCTTAAAAAGTTATTTCGGAAAATGCTTTTGGCTCTAATATTATGAATAAGGGTAAATTTGTGATAAATCTCTGATCAGAAAAGGGACTTACTTCTCAGTCCCTATATATCTGAAACTTATTCTGCAGTCCCTGAGACATATACAAACTTGTTTCTAACTCCCTCTAACTTATTTCTCCATTTTTCAACGTATTATATTGCCATTTTATTATCTTTTCTGATTTTGTTTAATTGGGTTCATACATGACTGTTTCTTCCCCACGATTTGTTCCCGATTTCTCCCACTGATTTCTCCACTCCCCTGATTTCTCCTTCTTCCCCCCTGCATATTTGTGCCAATTTCATCCCCTCTTCCTTCCTATTTTTGCTTCTCCCTTTTCTTTCGCATCAATTTCTTCTCTCCCTCTTCCTTCCTATTAGAGGCAATCGAAGGAACACAAAATTGGTAGCAATTTGATGGCTGGGTATCTTTCATTATATCAAAACATATTATGGAACCATCCAACTCAAATCTTTCACAACATGTAGCAGTCGAAGTGCCAAATTTGATTTCTATGTCACAAACAGCAGTGTTGCAAATATGTGCAACAATTGTAATAATTGAACAACCAGAACACTAAACCAAGTAAAAGTGAAACTTTTCAAACAAAAATCACATAAACTAAAGGAACAAAGCGGTGAATCATAAAAGGAACAAAGCGGTGAATCATAACAATTAAGAGAATATGGTTTGGAGAGATATCTGTATTCACATACGTGAAGCATAATTTGTGATGTCTGGACACAGTTGGAGCAATTGTACAGCGGAAGAAAGTCGAAATGAACAAAGTCTGGAAGTGCAGAAATCAGAGAGGATTAAATTATTAACAGGAGAAATTAGGAGAAGTATTGTGACGCCCAAACCCAATGGGGCCACGAGAAATGGGGTAAACAAAATTTTCGAATAAAAGAAGGGCTAAAAGATAATTTGTTATAAGCTGTATTCCTTATAACCCAACAAGAAACAAAACACAATACAATTTCGAAGATCAGCAGATACTCAAATATGCGCGCTACTGCTAAAACTTATGCGGAAAACAGGGTATTTCATATAACCTTACAATTGCGGATTTCAACAGCTGTTATTTGAGATAAATATACAACCATTGCTACTGAATTAATACAGCATATCCTAACCAAAACAATATAACTATGACACGGAAAACGTAGGCCTTGGATAAACACAACGCCACCCATCTGCTGATTCAAGTTCCACCTGCTGTTCCTCCTTCAATTGTCGTACCTGCACCATTTTAAAAGCTAGTGAGCCTAAAGGCTCAGCAAGTAAAATCTGAGTAGTATCAATTTCATAAAACGCAGACAGACGTCTGTACAATGCATATGTTAAGGAACTTCAATATACAATATTATTTCATAAACATTTCAATGGCAGAAACAGGGGAAAAATGGCCCAGTTTCTCATTTCTTTCAATTCCATTTTCAGTTGATCATGGCATATAAGTTCTATTTGGTCCGTGTTGCACTTTGATCAAAATGACTATTAAAACACAGGAATCCATTTCTGTAAAAATTCGAAGAAGACGATGAGATATATCGAAGAATCAAATCAACAGAGAGGAATTTATACAGAAGTTGTAGATTTACAGAACTCACGAAAAGGGGGAAAGAACGCGAAGAAGAAGTCTCCCAGACTTCAACAAAATGAAGATGCGATGAAACAAATGCATCAGAACTCTGTTTGATACAAATCAACGATCAGACTTCACCGTACAATAGCTATTGGAACAAGTTGAAGCAATATCTTTAGCGAATGTTGGAGAGATGTCAGAACAAATCGGCGGGGGAGAAGAAATTGATGCGAAAGAAAAGGGAGAAGCAAAAATAGGAAGGAAGAGGGGATGAAATTGGCACAAATATGCAGGGGGGAAGAAGGAGAAATCAGGGGAGTGGAGAAATCAGTGGGAGAAATCGGGAACAAATCGTGGAGAAGAAACAGTCATGTATGAACCCAATTAAAAAAAATCAGAAAAGATAATAAAAGGGCAATATAATACGTTGAAAAATGGAGAAATAAGTTAGAGGAAGTTAGAAACAAGTTTGTATATGTCTCAGAGACTGCAGAATAAGTTTCAGATATATAGGGACTGAGAAGTAAGTCCCTTTTCTGATCAGGGATTTATCACCAATTTACCTTTCATTTGTATTGGTTAAATTTTGAAGTATATGCAAATCCAAATAACGGTAAATTGCTCATAAATCCCCCTGACAAAACTTCAATTAGTCACCAGTCCCCATGTCAGTAAAACTATGTTTTCACTCCCTGACCCAAAAGTTTTTTTTGTCCTCAGTCCCTTTCACCATAATTTTACATATTTACCCTCAAAAGTATGCACATAGGATGATTTCTTTACTCCATTGATTTCTTTTCCCTCTCATCTCCACAGTAATGAAACAAATCTCACGTCTTTATGATGATTTCTTTACACAAAACATGTTACTGTGATTGTGATGTGTTCTTCCCTAGTGGTTGTGATGTGTTTGCTCAGTTATTTTGAACTCTTGGCCTTGTGTTGGGCGAGTTCTGTTTGTATTTTTCTGTTGCTGTAATGTTGTGCCAGAATTGTTGTTTGATTTCGTGGACGAAACCCTTTTTAGTGGGGGAGAAATGTGAGACCTGGATTTGTAATAAAGATTTAATTGTTGGCATGTATCCGTTTTTAGAGATTTCTGGTGGTTTAGATCTCTGTTTGTAAGTTTGGTTGGCATTTTCGGGTCTGAAATAGCATTTGGAAAAATTCTGGAAGTCTTCGTATTTTGGTTTTTGTGGTAAGAGCTGGTTGTTTAGTGAAAACCAGTCGTAGAGTTTATTTGGCAACTTGAGATACCAAAACGCCGTCGTTTGGAGAGATCTGGTAGCGCTTGAAATACCAGTCGCTGGTTTAGCGTATTTTGTATCGGGTTGGATACGGTGTCGTTTGAATAAGTTGGAGCGACGTCGTTTTGGCGTAGCGCTAGTGAGAGAGCTGATCGCGCGTGTGTGCGTTTTTGGATTTTTGAGGTAAAAGCTGGTTTTGTGAGCCAGCTGCTGGTCGATGGCGAAAACCAGTCGAAGCGCATTTTGTAATTTAGTAGGTGCGTTAGTGAATTGTGTCGTGGTCGCTGGTGAAGAGACCAGTCGAGATTGTAGTTAGCGTGTTTTTGTGTTGCGCTAAACGATGTCGTTTTGAAGAGTTAGTGACGTACGCGTGTCTGCTGGTTTTGATCGGTAGGAGTCAACGCTAGTCAACGTCATTGTAGCTTGCGACTGGTTGTATTTCGTATCTTGCGACTGGTTGTGCATTGTAGCTTGCGACTGGTATTTGGCGAGATGTTGCGACTGGATGATGACGTCAGTGGAGCGACGCCGTTTGAGTTAGTTGCAACGCTGCGTTTCGATGTTGCGACTGGTACCAGCAGAGAGAAAAGTGATATGCGTTGCTTTGTTCTTGCGACTGGATACCCAGCTGGTATACCTGCTGGTTGTAGTATACCTGCTGGTTTGGGAGATCGATGGTGTTGACAGCAGAAGAAATATTTGAGATCAGACGCTGCAAGGAGAATGAACCAGACGAGAAGAGAATTAAACCAAAGACAAAGAGGAACCAGTCGTAGCAGACAGTGAAGAAATTAAACAGACGTTGAATCCATAAAGATGAATCAGACTTAATTCATATGTGCATATTTTTTAGGGTAAATAGGTAAAATTGTGGTGAAAATGTACTGAAGACAAAAAAAACTTTTGGCTCAGGGAGTGAAAACATAGTTTTACTGACATGGGGACTGGTGACTAATTTAAGTTTGGTCATGGGGATTTCTGAACAATTCACCCACAAATGAATACAAATAAGTTTTTTTACCCGTTTCATTTTTAGTCAAAATTTATGATATTTAATTTTATTTCTCTCTCCATTTTATAGTGTTATGTTACAAAGCATAATACAGGTTAACTGTAAAAAGGTTTTTAATATACTTTTAGTGTCACTTTTCATTCGTCTAAAAGCAATTATACTGAAAAATATAAAATTCTAAGTTTTGGTAATAACAAATGACTTCCTCCACGAAAAGTAAGAAATTTTGCATATTTTGACCAGGTGAAATTGGGGTTGCTCCCTGGGCAAAACTTGGATAAAGTTGAGCGAAAAGATCATGACTCAAAAGAAATTCGTGAGGAAGCGGTATCTCTTTAGGATCTACTCCAGCATTTATAAATTGGTTAATCGGTAAAAATACATGTACTTGACGCCCCGCCCAAAGGAGAGACCCGAGTCCTAGTAGCGCTACTAATGGAAGCTTTTAAGATCAGATCAGGTCGGACATAACAACGTGTTTAAGTCATATCAGATCAAAGCTGAGTTGAGCAGGGATAACTCAGTTTAGAACATAGTGCATGAGTTTAGAGTGGATAAGTTCAAGTCAACAGAAATCAGATCGAGAAGAACAACTTACATGATAAGATCAGCTTGGGACATCAATTCATGATAAAACATATCAGAACACATGAGCAGATCATATTGGAGCTTAGTATCTTAATCAGATCAGAGAGCTGAAATCGATGCATTGACTAGAGAGCTCAATTATAGTCGTTGAACAACTCGGTAAATCAATCAAAATATTTCAGCGTTGGTAATCTACGAAGATTGCATGTTTTGAGAAAAAATAAGGTGCATTTACACGGAGACAAACGAATGAGGATTCATCGGCAAAGTCTAATGGTAACATTTATTATCGTTTGAATCCGAAGACTGTAAGTAGGAGGAGTATTTGAATTGAAAAAAATTTGAACTCTAGAGCACTCGAACTCCAAACTCTTGAACGATCTCAAGCTCTCTGTTATTTATTCCTTATTCGTTAAGAACAGATTAGGAACACTCTGCATTTGAATCAATTTATTTTTTGTGTTCATTTCAGCTCAGAGCTGAAATCTGTTAGGCTTGTATTCCGTTGTATATCTATATAAAAACCTTGGAAAAAGTTGTAAGGTAATAGAATATGTTCTGTTATCAGCAGAATACGTACTAGTAGTTCAGTTCGGGTGATGCTTGACTGACCGGTTTAAGATATACTGTATAGTTTAATCAAAATCTTCTAGTGGATACCATCCAGATCAGAAGAAGGTGATACGCAGAAGCTTTGCCCCGACTTCCAGAAATGGAATCTTATTTCAACTGATTTACTTTAATGCACATCCAATTTGTTCGGTGTTTGATTGAGATTTTTCTACATAAAATCTTTTATTGCTCAAAAAATAAGTTAGAACTAAGACAGCTGTCGGTCGATATCTCAGCTGATTTGCAAAACAAGCTTTAAAAACACAAATTTAAGGAGTTTATTAATCCCATCAAAACTCCGTGCTCTTTTAATATTTGATTCTATCGTCCACATTCTTGGAATTATAAAAAATGCTTAAACTAAAATTATGAAGTTAGGGTATTTGAGCTTCCTTTTTAAAAGTACAGGATATCTATTTATTTTTTCACATGGGAAAGTGATAACAGAAAGGTTGAAAATAGAGAAGGTTAAATTTCATATTCATGGTCAAACAAATATAATTTTATTAAATATTCCTTTATTTTGAAAATATATAAACCTACGTATACATGTTCATGTGTTAATAAATAATTATATTTTTTATCTTAGATCCTAATATTTTATGATGGAATAAGTTAATTTTACATTTAAATTAAATTTAATTACACATTTATTATTTCATGAACAAAATTTAAATATTATGATGGAAATTAATAGCCCGATTCTTGGATCTAAAACACATATACCATGCCTTTAAAAATGGTTTTGAAAAACAGCACGGAGTGGGGAGGGCTGATCGCGCGAGCTGGTTCAGCACGCATCGCTGCTGCGTGCTGGTCCAGATTGCGTGCGATATGATCTGTGAAAATACGAGCTGCAATAGCTCAGGTTCTTGAAAGGTTTTAGCACCGAGAAGTAGATCAGGTAAGATATAAAATCATGCGGAAACAACCTGGACTACTCTCTGAAAATTGAAAACTTAAAGACTGGTTTTAAATCATGTATGCGTGAATGCAGTAAGCTGTAAAGAAAACAAACACTGCGTATTTATTTATGGAAGTTCGGAGCTTAATCTCCTACATCTCTCCTTCTTCCATTGCTGGAAGGATCTACTAGAAGATTTCATCTTACAGCACTCTGTACAGACCCGATCCAACAGTCCTTGGCTATGAGAACTCCTAGCACTCAACTGTTGCACACCAGCTCGTAGGGTGTGTGACTAACTAAACACTTCTTTTAAGTCTTAGTGAGAAAGACTACAATGGTTTGGTGTTTGTGATTCACTCAGCTAATCTATTTAGCTCATCTATCGAAACTGTGAGTGAATCTGTGTGTGAGAAGTACACAGTGTAAGCTCACTCTCTCATATATTTTCTCACACACTGGGAAATGTTTCTTCAAAGCTGATAACTCATTTTCTTTCCATTTCTGTGCAGTCGATTATGGCTAACTCATTGAAGCTCTCGGCAGTGCACCAGCTCACACCTGGGCACTAGCTCGACTTGTACACCAGCTGCCACATGAGTGAACAAGCTCTTGACTGTTGCACATGAAATTGGCTCTCTGTTTTGGTTTCATTCCTCTCTCTTGTATATCTATTTGCTCATCTTCTTTGCAGCATATATAGCCTCTTGTGCAATTATATCCGTTGGACACAAGTCCCAGCCGTTGAAATGCTTTTGTAAAATTCTGACATAGTTGTATCTTGTGTCATTTATCCTCTAATGCATTTGCAAGATTTGTTGACTTTGAGTTCTCTTCATTAACACGTTGCAAGCTTTTCGACTTTGAACATGTAAAGTCTGATCCTGATGTAGACAACAAATCAGTTTGAACTAATAAGTCTGATCCTGATGTAGACAATACATCAGTTTGAACTAATACAATAGTATTCTCATACACTTGTATTCAAACTACTTTGCTCGTGATCTGATATGTTCTCTGAGCTGGTCTTTAAACTGGTTTCTCCCAACTGGTCTGCTCTTCCTCTTACAGCTTCAATCTGTTTCTATGCTTCTTCTCTAAGCTGATCTTGTTCTCGTCTGCTCTTGAACTGCTCTTGATAGCTCTAATCCACACTTCAACTTATTTGAGAACTAAACCGCTATATGGCCTGAGCTGAGCTTCTTTGGTCTGTGCTGATCTGGTCTCTGAGCTGGACCAGCTTAGCGGTCCTTATCTTGATCAGCTTGCGTCCTCTGTTGGACCAACTTGGGCGTCCCCTTACTGTTCTAGCTTAGATGTCCTTTGCTTGACCAACTTGGACGTCCCCTTACTATTCCAGCTTAGACATCTTCTTAATGATTCGCAGCTTGTCTTTTCTAGCTCACGTCTGATCCAGGCCAGCTTAGACCAATGGAGATTGATCGAGTACACCTTGCATACTTGGATTCCTGGAAGAATGTTGCCATTGCTTCTAAACTGCACCAGCTTGCGATAAAGCTGCTCTAGCTATTGCCTGCACACTAAATTAAAACGTTAGAAACATAATAGCAGATTTTGTGTTAATCAAAATTCAGATTCGGATCTGTAACACAGATCCAACAAATTAACAGGCTTCAACTTTTGATTTTTTGTTTCTAAATTGTTAACAAAAAGTTGTAATGCAATTTTAAAGATTTATTAATCTTATTTTTTTATTGTATAATGACCAAAAGTTCAAAATATAATCTTTTAATGGATCATATTGGATGCGTCGGATTTTCGACAGGCCTAAGGTGATGCAGGACGGGTCATGGATGTCACCGAACCTGTTCGAGATTCACCCTGTTATCATTCCAAGGGTAAACTACTAAAACTTAAAATTCTATAAAACATTTCATATGTTTTGAAAATTTTCGGTCCGATATCAGATCATATTAGCCCTGATACCATTTGTTAGGACAAAAAATAGATCGCTGCACAAAGGATAAAAGCTCTGATAATACTTGTTGTAATTTTAATGACTGTGAATCAGATCAAATCGCACCCATGCTGGGGGACAACACGGAGTAGGACAAAAACAGTTTTAAACGAAACAACACGCACTGTAGGTCGTGATCTGAAATCAGTTTGGAGCTGCAATAGCTCCTGTTCTTGAAAGCTTATTCCACAATATTCCCTGAAAATTGAAATTTAAAAACATCACAGAAAACATGAATGCAAAAAGCAATAAATTAGTACGCATCGGATTTGTTTATAGAAGTTCAAAGGCAGCACCGTCTACGTCACCACTTCTTTCAAACTGGAAGGATTCACTCTATAAGACTTTGATTTATTCAACGACTTGTACAAACCCACTTAGCTGCGACTTACAACACTGCCCAAGCAGAACTCCAAGACTCAATTATGTTGCAGATATTTAATGTCTCTCTACGACAACTACATAAACTAAATTTTATATCTTCATGCCAGATAGATATGATTTGATTTTGTTTGCATTCACTCAACTAATCTATTCAGCGCAGCTCGTATATATGTGAGTGAATATGTGTGTGTGTGAGGATGTAATCTGATGCAGGTAAACACTCAAATGTAACTTCACACACTGTCGTATTCTTCATGATTTTCTGGGCATATAGCTACTGGTGGTTCCAACTTGATATTCTGTTCTGGTCCGAACTTGTACTCTTTGCACACGCAGCGCAGCGTGAGAGTCTCTCTGGTCTGACATCGACTACTTTTTTCTTCATCACTTCATGTGTATATATACTCTCTGTTCCCATGTTACCATTACACACAAGATTATAGTCGTTGTTAAGCTTCTGACTCTTGTACTTGTCGTCCTTTCTTCGTACAGGATTAGGTGAGACTATTTTCAAATCTGTACTACCTCTAAAATGATATAGACGTATCGGAGCAAATCGGTTTGAACCTATTTGATTTGTCTGAGTAAAGTTTGTTCAAACTTCTTTGTTCGTTCTGAACTGTAGTCTGTGCTGATATTATATGGACTTCGCTCTGATATGAACTGATTTGCTGCGAAGCTCCAATCTGATTTGCACACAGAAGTATCCTGCTCTTGAACATCTGAACTGCTCTTCTTACTACTCTGTTCTTATCTGAACCTTTTCTGTTCTGAATTGCACTGCTTATCTGAACTGAACTGTTCTCAGCTGATCTTATCTACTCTGAACTGTTCTAATCTGAAACTGCTCTTGTCAACAAATCTGAACTCTTCTGCGCTATTATATTTGCTCTCATCTGATCTAATCTGCTCTGTATATCTCAACTGCTCTGCACTATTATGCTCTGAATTGATTCTGCTCTGATCTGCTTATCTCTGAGTTGTTCTCTACAACTGATACACTCTTCTCTTCAACTGACTGAATTGATATCTCTGAACTGATCTGAACCTATCCACTGCTCTGATATGATATGATCTCAATTTTGAACTGATCGGCTCTTTTTCTCAACTAAGTTCAATTATTCGCTTATACTATACAGTTTTGTAGCTGATCTGCTCGGCTATGATCGGATTTCATCCAGTTTTCCTGCGCACTCAAGTAAACATTTAGAAACATAAGAGCAAATTTTGTGTTCATCAAAATTAAGATTTGATCAGTATAACATATCCAACAGAATATTTGAAACGATTGATATTGATAAAGTAAGATATTAACTTTCAATCATATACCCGTCTTCAATTATTTCTCACAATTTATACATTTCTCTACATTAATGAATAAATGATAATAAAATCAAATAAATGAATGGAAAATAATTTGACGAAATGGAATCATATCGGAATCGTATCCAACACGAGTGAATATATTATATATGTAAAATGTCTTGCCTATTCAGCCAATGATCCATTGGCTCAGTTGGAAATATGAATTTCCAAGGTTCTGTTAGGACACGTTTTATAAAAATATTTTTATAAAAGTGTTTTTAAAAAAATTCTTGCAAAACGTTTTGGAAGTTCTTTTAAAGGTAAGTATGTGTTTGGACAACTATTTTATAAAAATATTTTTAAATTTAAATTATTAGATAATTATTTTATAAAATGATTTATAATTAATAAATAGTATTAAAATAGCATTTGAATGATTAATCTAACAAAAAAAATTTAATTGCTCATTCGCATAAAATTTACCTATATTTTGTATTCTAAACACATTATAAAATCTTTTTCACTTGTTCTTCAAAAGGTATACTTCAAAATAATTTTTTAAAAATATTTTTCAAAAATATTTTATAAAATCTTGTCCAAACACATACTTTAAGTTTTATTAACTGTAAAAACACTAAAAACTTTTTATAAAACGTGTCCAAACGGAACCCAAGATTTTTGGTCTTGAATTATAGTCCATTAGCGTGGGTTAGATACATGGATTTCCCCCATCCCCAATTACATCAAAGAGAACAAATCATATATTACATGTGCATCGAATTTTGTATATCAAATATTACACTCATCTCTAAGATAACCAAACTTCATGCAGAAACCAAACAATTATAACCCAATTTCTATAAGCATTGCGTAGAGGAAAACACATTTCTTTTAAATTTTATGCATATTTTTATTATACTATCCCATTTGTTCTTTCAAATTCAACGCTCAAAAACAAATTCAACATGTTATAGAATTATTCTAAAAATATGTATGTTTTTCTTGACATCATGACAATTCATCGAAGACATAAATGTCGTTCCTGTTTCAGATGAAATACAAATGTTATATTAATCCTATTTTTAATCATATCTTATCACATGATCGATAGAAATATTATTTATCTCACATAAAATCAATCATTAAAAATTTATTCATATTAATCTAGTTGTTAATTATTTATCCCACATTAATCAAAATATTAATATAAACTTAAAATATTATTCCTCATCCTTCATTTTGATTATAGTTATAAATTTTTACAAAATTCAAATATAATTTAACAATTCATCCCAAATTTAATCCATCAAATCAAATAGATTAATCTATCTATCCCAAAGAAATAAGTCAATAATCAATTGTAGTAGCATAACATAGCGTCCGTAAAAGACCCACTCCAAAATAGAAATTAATCTCTCTTTTCTTCCTGGAACCGAAAACCGACCGAAATAAAACGGTTTCCTTTGGATCAGTTCTGGATCTAATTTTAAAAATTTATTTGGCTTTTTTAAATAAAAACTGAATAGAGAAACTATAATTTAGTTCATAGGGTGTCCAGTTTTATTGGATGACTACTTTTTGACACAAGATTGTGTTTGGTAAGCCGTTTCATTAATATCAAATCATTTCATTTATAATATTTTTAAAGTATAAGACAGTCGAAGATGGATTTTCAATCCACATAATTGATAAAAAAAAATATAATTTTTTAATCGAGAGCATCATTATTATTTTTCTGTGCATCGACTTGGCATCTGTCCAGATAGTTCAAACCAGACTGCCCTTTGTTCTCACAAACCCACATTCAAGTTCAGCTGCTTACCTAATCCGCCGCGACAGCCACACCTCAGACTCTTCTTTACGCCGCCGCTCGCTCGCTCGTGTCTAGTCTCTATAACCTACTCGTCGGTCCTCGCGCAATTGAGAATATCCCAGCACAATCGTAGGTTTATTGCATGACTTCTGGAATTCTCTGTTCACGTTTTGTATTTTTGCTTTGTTTTCGTTACTTTATTTGATATTATGTTAGTTATGTTTTGATTTAAATTGTTATATTTAGTTTATTTGAGGCTTAATGTTTGATTTTCACCAAATATGGTTGAACCCAGCTCTTGAAGTTTGATTTCCTATTTCCCCCCAAAATCGGCACCTCTGAACTCGATCAGCAGAAGTACCGCTTTCTTTATTTTTCGTTTTCCTTGTTGAATTTTTCCATTTGATCTGAAGATATTCTGATGAAACAATGTTGCGCTTTGATCAAATTTATGTTTTTTTTTTCTAATTGTATCATACACTATTGATCAAACCGAACCTTATATAAACCGGTCCATTGTACCATACATTATTGTCTCTGTTTCTTTTCGGCCCCTATGCATGGATGCATGCCGCTTTACAAAAAACAACTTAAATATATTAAATCTATAAGCATTAGAGAGCCACCCTTCAATTCGATCGTTATCCCAGTAGATCCGTTTCTTGGAGTTGGCATATGGTTTAATTTTCATGTTTTTTTACAGAATTATGGAGGGAGATGAGTACATGGAAAAGTTGAAGAAATACGAGGCTGATTACAAACAATATCTGATGTCCAAATATTTCACTGACAAAACTATATTTGGAGGCAATATATTTGATGTGAAAATGAATATAGATGGACATACTACTACAGCAGCCAGGTACAAAGAGTCCACAATGTTTTCAAAATCTTGTCACTTGCTATTATGTTAAGTTTGCCTCTATACACAGGTTGCCTCCTTACCAATCTTATCTGGATCCAGCAAGCTTTGATGATCAGAACAACAAGGGAACGGTTCCTTCGGCAGAAACTACAACAGACATCAATTCAGATGAGAAGCCCTTGATTTAATGCCATTCGCTTCAAGAAACTATGTTCTGAGTTTCTGTGTGTGGGAAAATCGACACCCATCTGACTGAGTCGTTGATTCTTCTCATTGGCACAAAGAATAGTCGTATACTACAGCACTTGGTGCTTATATCCTGAGGTTTACTTCTGTTGTACAAGTGTAGTAACTCTGTCGTCTCTACTAAACGTTGAAACACCTCACCTAGGAATGTGAGTGGTGAATAATGGTGTAATGTTTTTCTCGTGTACGTGTTTGTATGTGAATGGTGAATATCGTGTCTATGAACTGATGATGATTTGAATCATCAATAATCTGTGTGAAAGATTTGGCATCTACCGAAGGGTTGATTCGTTCTAGTGAGCTTCTGGTTCACTTTCTTTATAAAGTCAATTTACTATGATTCATTGATTTGGTAGTATGGTTCACTTTACAATTCATTATGTTATCCTCTCAATTTATGCTGGTGTAACTTCGTCTTGGATGCTTCAGAGAAGCTGGGCATATGTATTAAACTATTCCCACACTCACATTTTGGTGGATTTCGTTGACTGCATATCATCTGCATTGTAAATGTAGATTTATGAGAAATAAAAATGAATGGAAGAGAGTTCGAAAAGAAATGAAACTATCCATTTCATGCACCAACTAATGTTTACTGAGGCATTTTGTGAATAAGTCAAAATTAGAGGCGTTCGCTTAAATTTACAATGTTAAATTCATATGTATCACACCGGTGCATATGGTTTCGGCGTCTCCCAACCAAAGCGTGTGGTACATATAGACAACTCAAAAAAACATAGCACTTTATTTTTCTTTAATGTTTGAAAATTTTTATTCATTTTAAAATATGGAGAAGTCATAAATTTTAAATCCATAACCCCAATCGCGTAGTAAATAAAAGAAAACATTTATGCAAACGGATAAATCGGTTTAAAATAATAACTCTCAAGGTTAAACCTTGAAAAATATGAAAATTGTGCAGAAAAAAAAGTTGTGTATTTTTTTTTGGGTTAATTAACCAGTTAAGAAGTTATGAATCAAAGCGAGTGCAATAATTTCCTACGCCGTATCCTATACTTTTGTCATAATGCAAAACCATCTTTTTCACTTCTTATAATAATAGAGTACCTAATATTATACAATAATGAGAGAGAACAATCACTGTCAAATAAAAACTGCAAATTATTAAATGTATACATGTATTATATACTTGAACTCTTCATGTCATCGATTCGATTGGAAATTAATATCTAAAGTCGTAATTTTTAATTTAATAGTTTTTATTATATCTCAATAGCCAATAGATAATAGTTAATCTTGAATTATGCTGAAGACACGCGAGAATTGATATAGATATTAGTGTTTAACATGAGTAATAGTTAATAAATTTATATATGTAGGAGAAAATGTGTTGAGTATAAGAGAGGATAGCGGGACACCAAAATTGAAAGAGAGATTTACACAACAAATTAATAAATAAAATGGACCATATAATGGTCCAATAATATGGTTATGAATAACAAAACGCAATTGCAACAAAGTAATTTACATTATTATTTTCTTGAACTTCATTTCGACATAGCCACATTATTTGAGCCCACTTTGTCCAAATATTTTTTTTATATATATTCTGGATTAATATGATATATATAATTAAATTTGATATTATTTTAGAAATAATTTTATAACTGGAAATAGAGACAAAAAATTTACGTTCTACGATCTCGTTGATCACTTAAAAATAACAAATATTGGGGCTCCGTTAGGACAAATTTTTTAAAAACATTTTTAATGTATTTAAAGTTAAAAAAACTTAAAATAGTGTTTGTATAAGATTTTTATAAAATATTTTAAAATTTTTTTTTTTCACAAAACTAGTTTATAAATGCACTTTTTGAAGAAAAACAATGATGTTTTATAATGTTTTTGAAATATAAATTATAGATAAAATTTATACGAATGGTTAATTAATTTTTTTTTATTATATTAATTATTTAAATGTTATTTTAATATTATTTTTAATTATAAAATATTTTTTAAATATTTATTATTTTAAAAATATTTTATAAAATAATTATTCAAACACATATTTATCTTTAAGTTTTTAAAAACATTTTCAAAACATAAAAAAAAAAATATTTTTTTACAAAAATATTTATAAAAATATTTTTAAAAATTTGTCTAACAGAATACTAAGATTCTGTTCACAAGACCATCGTTAAATAAATTCTTGGATAATTGTACGTTCTTTTATCCAAAGTCGCCATTAGATTCAAACGAAGCCATTCCTCGCACAGAGTTGATGTATTGCCCAGCTAAGCCCTCTCCATTCAAAGTAAGTGGCGCTGAATTTGTCAGGGTACATAATTCATGCAGGGGTAGATTCGTCAGATCAAATTCCTTTCTACCTAAATCTAGCTGCACCACCGCCCCAAGAGAAACTCAGCTGTCCTACTGCGCGACCACGGGCGGAGCATCCTCGGTTGGCGCCACGCAGATGGCTATCTCAAGTGTTGATGCTACGGACGATCGGATCCATCGGATCGCTTCAACCATTCGGGTTATACCCGACTTCCCTAAGCCAGGTTGATGCTCTTGCATTTGTTGAATTTAGGACTCTTTGTGAATATCTTGCACTTGTTGAATGTGGATTTGAATTGGTTTATCTATTTATTTTTTGGTTAGGGATTTTGTTTCAGGATATAACTACGCTGCTTCTTGATCCGACGGCGTTTAAGGATACTATTGATTTGTTTGTTGAGAGGTACAAACACAAAAACATCAATGTCATTGCAGGTGATTTATCCTCTCTGTTGAGTTTTTTTATTTTTATTTTTTATTTTTTTGTAAAGCTCCGTTTCTATTTCAGTTTGTTCTTCATTTTCGGTATTTTGGTGTTGTTGGAATGGATCATTGTCCTTGTTGAGAATATTCCTCTTTAGTTGATCAAAACACCTGAAATGATATATTTTCTTACGAAATGAAGCAACGTGAGAAGTTCATCAGATAAATCAAAATTGCTGTTGCTGGATATTTGGATATTTGCTCCTAGCGCACTAGTCTTTGCTTTTGCCAGTTGTTTTCCATAATAGTTCTAATTTGTTAAACAAATTCGAAATTGTTTTTGCGCGTGATCTGTCATTCAGTAGAATACATTCATAACGTAAATAGTTTTTGGATTTTGATTTTTCCTTTGATTCTTGAATCCTTTGTAGGTGTTGAGGCAAGGGGTTTTATATTTGGTCCTCCAATCGCATTGGCTATCGGCGCAAAATTCGTCCCTCTGAGAAAGCCTAAGAAACTTCCTGGTAAAGTTTATACTGATATCTTTATTGTTCAACAAATGAATTTGTTGGTCATTTGTAGATTAGGTACAAAACATGTTCTGAACTTGCATTATAAGCGTTTTTGTACTAAACACACAGAAATAGATTCTGTGATATGACTGAGTGAAAAATGTGATAGTAATCATCCATTTTTCTCGTGTTCATTGTTGTTGATTAGTGCATTCAGAAGTAATTGTTTGTGTAACTGTAAGAGCATAGCCCATATTTCGGTAATTAGATAACATTTAGTTTCTGGCTTAAAAAATGTAAGTGATATTCATTTTTGGGTCCTGATTTAATGAAAATGAACATTTATCTCGGATGCCAATAGCATGGTCTTCCTACTTTGGCATGCTTTTAAATATATAAAATTTTAGAATTCATTAACTAAATATATTGACCTTAGCATTTTTGATTGTGAAATTAAGCTTTAAGCTAAAAAACGCTCACTGTTAGTCCAAGTGAAGGTTATTTTGCTTTTAGGTTATACAATAAGAATGTGCGAGGGAATGAAAAAATGTTGGGTGATAAAATGAATTCAAAACAACATATGAGTGATTCGTAATATACAGTGATTGTATTCTCATAAGGTCTGCTGCTGTGAAACAGAGGTTTTATCGAAAATTTTGAATTTGAAGAGTTCAAGTGAAACTGTAAACACATTCTGCTATCTATTCTGATTTGTTCGATGCCGTTAAACTTGTGGCATAAGTTTGCCTTTACTTTTGTCATGCTAATTAACCAGTGTCCTTACTTCACACATTTCTCTTCACCCTTGTATCCTCTTAAATCATAGCTATGTTAATAACCTTCTTTTGCAGCTATTGTCATTGTGCTTCTTTCATCTTATTTATCATATATTTATCATTTTCACATGACTAACTTTTTGTTCAGTATATGTACCACCAAATAACTTTATCTTTCTTGTTCTTTTAGGGGAAGTAATATCAGAAGAATACTCCTTGGAATATGGAACTGACAAAATGGAGATGCATGTTGGAGCTGTACAACCTGGAGAGCTTGCAGTTGTAGTAGATGATCTTATTGCGACAGGAGGGACCTTAAATGCTGCAGTTTGTCTTCTTGGTACGACACATTACTCCACTGCAGTTTAGTTTTGCTTTATTTTATTGATTTCCTCTTTCTCAACATGACGATAGAAAAACAAGCCAACCGAATAAAGTTCTTGAAGTTTATAGGAATGTGTTGTATAGTCTGATTTCAGAAGTTAAGTATACGAATGAACTATAGCAGAAGTCGTGGGTAACCTATGGACATTATCTGTGCTTTTTCCCTCACATGAATTGTGCAACATGTAAAAACGACTTATGGAAAAATTGTGAAAATTAAAAAATATGTACCATACCAATATTACTTGAAAATGCTTAATTGTTAATTCCTAAGCCCTTCGTTTCTTATTGCAGAGCGTGTTGGTGCCCATGTGGTTGAGTGTGCTTGTGTTATAGAATTGCCAGAATTGAAGGTATGAAACCATACACCAGATCAATCTGCTTTATAGGCGTTTTATGGTATGGTTCCATAGGCCATAATTAGCTTGGCTAGGTTGTCCTGCACCACCTTGCCAACTCTAGGTAGATGTTTCTGTTGCAAGAATACAATGACCATGAGCATGCATGGATATTTCCTACAAATAAAATCATGACAATATAGTGGTGTACATTAAACTATTGAATAATCTGTAGATAGATAATTTCCATTATATTCATAGTACATGGTAAACTTGACCATGGGTCCTAAAAGAAAATAGAAACTGCCGCCTAGATTGTCTAAAACTGACGTTCTTGTTATTCAGATTATCTATTTGATAATAATTAAGCAGGAGGCATCTAAAGTAGCCACTGTTTGTCTGTTGGGTGTAGTCCTTCTAGTCTGTAAAATACATGTTATGTTCTTTATTACATTGCTCGACTCATTAGGTGAAAGGATTCATTAAAAAACTGGCAAATTGAAAGATATTGACATGATTAATATTAACTTTCAAAGTTTATGATTATAACTTGAGAATAAAACACATGCATTTTTTATTTTTGAAGAAAAAAAATCATATAGTCTTTGTTATGTGCTAATGGGCCATCCAATGCTGAAGCAAGACTTCAGATGTTGTTAATTCCTATCCACATTGTAACTTATAGTACAAGGATTTATCTTTAAAAATGGGTTTAAGGAACTTTTCTCGATCATATATCCTTTTGATTTCATTTCTATATTCTTCATGTAGTGAAGTTGGGGGACATTTGTCTCCCTTGCAGAATCATTGACAGAACATATCACCCCCTTTTGAGGTTATCTATATTTGCATCTGTACATCACAGCTGTAGATGTAGAGGACACATAGGCACGACAGAAAAGCAAGCACAAACATAACCCACAGTATGTGGGGGCATGATTTGGATCAATGTTGAATCACTGTTGATAAGGCATGAATCTATTGAGCTTAAACGGCTACAGAAGTGAACGTGGTTTTGCCATTCTGAGCATGTGTCTCTAAGGTCGTGTTCATAATGAAAGGAGTAGTAGGGCTGGAGTCAAAATAGACGAAGGCTGGTAGAAATTATGGAATGGATTGAAAGTTGAAGATCTATGATGTAATTCACTTTTCAGGTTGGAAAAGACAGGTTTTAGTAAACACGCTTGCAATAAACCATTTGAAGTTGTCCTCCGAGACAAATATTTGTTTCATCAGTGGCCCAATATCAATTATTTGAAACAGAGAATTCTTAGGTCGAGCCTTTAACTTCTGAAAAAGCTATACCGGACAAGGTTTTGGAAGAAAAAGTAACACATCATAATTGCTTTTTTTTTTTCCTGCGATTTTCTTTTCTTTCAAAATAAGGATGAAACTCCAGTTGATTTGAACCACTAGACCATTAAGGTCTAGTGTCCAAGTTCATGGTTTTTATTTGTATTTTTGAATTCAATTAATGCAAAGGTTAACCTTGGTAACGTCTCAATCAAAATTTTTTGTGACTGTGATCTGTCTTTGTTTCGCCGCACTTCATTCCTTTATATCCTTTTAGCACCATCCTGTTTGATATTCAATCTGTGTAGCTGAATAGTGGCTGACCGATTTTCCAATAATACAGGGTCGTGGTAAGCTAGGAGACAAGCCACTGTTTGTCCTTATAAGCTAAGTACAGATGCAACACAACCATGGAACACAGACTGGTACGAGGTATACCAAAAATAATAGTCATGGCATTCATTTGTGACTTCATTGACTTGTGTTTATCGTTTGTAAACGGGATATTAATATATTATCGATGATGATGATGCTTCAATATTGTCACATATTGATTCCAAACCATGTGGAAACTGTTACATTTTAAGGAAGATTAATCTCTTCACAGGCACACAGCCATGAATACGTGGGACTCAATCGTTTGAATGAATGCATGAGTGAGATCTATGGGGCAGAAAGGATAGTTGCATCTGCACATCTGAAAAAATTGACAAATTTAGTGTTACGTTTTTAAAATACAATTGCAGTTATACATAAGTTTGATCTCGAATAATATGATACCCAGCACATTTTCATCAATTGACTTCTTCAGTATACAAATGAGTGCGGTTCGTTTGACTACGGTGCTATCCTTTACTACGGAATGGAATTTCAAAATATGAATGCCGTTTGCACATACGAGGTTGACTAAGGTGCAAGTTAGTGACTAATTCATGTTCAACATTTTAGAATAAATTAAATGTTTGGCCTGAAGCCAATTCGACATCGATCTATTTCAATTAGGCTCAAGCTTTGACATTTAAAGGTGTGTTTTGAAGAACTACTTATACGTTGTCGTTTAGAGCTAACATGTTCATTCTTTGTTTGGTAAAATTTTTTTGAGAACAGCTTATAAGTTGTTATTTATGAGCTAATATGTTTTCATTATTTGTTTGGAAAAAATTGTTTACAAAGAAATTATAACAACTTGTGCGCTTTATTTTAGAAAATAAATCTATCTCTATTATGAAAAAATATGTTTTTATATGATCATTCTTGTTTAGATAGTTTCAAAGATTTATGATCTAGAATACGGTGAGATAATATCTGTAAATATCTATATTTCACCATTTTCCTTATATATAATCAGTCATTTAATGAAAATTGCCGTTTAATATTGATTTAATGAATTCTCTCTATATTATTAATAAAACATTCTCTATTCATCTTTATATTTCTTTATAATTTATAACATGTTATCAACACAATATTATAACGTGAGAATGTGAATAAATATCATTTTGTTAATACTCATAAAGAACCACAACATATTATAATTGACTGATAATGAAAATAAATTGAGTTGGCTTAGATGAACCACAATATGTCAATAGTCATAAATATTTATTGATACTCTCGATTATGATGATTTATGAAGCAGTGACCATGATATATGAAATAATCATGATTAATGAATTTAAAGTTTCTGCGTTTGAAATAGCATAACATGATCTTACGTGACGAATTTAAGAAGAATCTTGATTTAGATATGACGAAAATCTAATATATTAGAGAGAGATTAATGATCCAATACAATCTAGTATACTTAAATTTAAAGAGTTTCGTGCTATGATGCTGAGAGTCATGATTGAAATTTGATATGAAATTTATGATTTTATACCGTAGATATGATCTCAAAATGTATTCATTAAAAATATCAATATAAGACCAAAATATAGCAATAATCTTTAATATTAATTACATCTTTGGTTAAATTAAGTTTTGAGAACTATTCAAGTTGAGAAATTCATTGCAATTTCCTAAAGCATATTGATTTGATTAGATTAAAATTGTCAATGTCAATGGATACTCATATATTTGCTGTTACTGTGCATGCATATTGAACAATTGGTGCTTTTATACATTATCTTTAAATTTCTAATTATACGACGTTTGACATTATCTTTAAATTTCTAATTATACGACGTTTGAATGCATACCCCCTATTTGTATTAATTTCATGCAAAGAGGTGGGAAGAATAAGCGAAGAAATATTGCAATTTTAATATCCTTTTAATTAAGTGCATGAACTGGAGTCCAACTTGTTGGAATCTAGATTGGTAAGAATTCTCCCTTTACCAAATTGGAGGTGTGCATCAAAGCCAAAGCAATTGTGAAAATAAAAGACCTACAAGGTATTTGCAAGAATTTCCATGAAAAGGTATATCCAATTTCCCAATTTCTTATTCTTTTAAAATATAATGATTAAATACCTTAATGATAGTGTTTTCTTGAATGTAAAAAGGAGACAAATATTGAAAGTTATCTAAGATGATAAATTCCGTAAGGAGAATGTGGTAGTGCCAATGAAAACAATACAGTGTTCATTATTTCTTCAAAGAAGAAGAATATATTCCCCAAGTAGGATATAAATTATAAAGATCGACACAAAATATTGAGATATGCAGCATATCAGATATTGTACTAAATGTACATCAGTATCTCATATCACTATATCGTACTTGAAGTACATCAGATATTTAATGATTTTTATCAATCACGCTAAAAGTGTGTACCGTTGATGTCTATCCAAATTATACTTTCATCATAAGCTTATGGAATGTGTTATAAGCTGATGGAATGTATTAAATATCTAGAAGATCGAATGATTGATGATGGAAAAATATTATGTACTTGAATGATGAATATTGATACACTGACATATATGGGTTTTTGAATCCAATGAAGATATTGATTTGATAATTTGTGAGTACAAATCTATTGTTCTAAAAGATTTATAATACTCCAAAAAAGTCATATCAATTTTTAGGAAAATGGGTGCGAACTAAGAGATTATTGGTTAAAAATTTTAACCAAAAAAATGTAATATTGATACAAATAATGGTATATTTTGGCATAATAAATTGACTTGAGCATCCAAATTATACAAATAGTTGAAAAACTATTGAAAATGAACAAATATGTGAATTAGGGAGGAAAAAATTCCTGGATTTATAAGTCTGAGTAAGATACAGATTCTTATTATTGCTTATCAAATTTGAGAAACTATCATAAGATCAAATTGACACAAATCATCATATTATCTAGAACTTGGTGATCGTGAAAACTATGTATTGAGAAATATATCCAAAATTTGTAACTAAGACAAGTTTGAATCCAATAAAAGGATATGCCGATCAATTTATGATCATAAATATGTTTGTCTAGTTGATTTATTTGCCTCCAAAAGACTATCAAAACCATTGATTTTGAGAAAATATATGTCATATTTTGAGGATATCTGTCACATGTATTGTGATTATTATGCTAAATTATTATAAAAATTGTAACATACTACTGATTTTTTTACTGGAAGTCAAAGTTTTATTGTGTTAGTGTTAGCATAAAGCGCTTACCACTAGACCAAAAGTTATAACTGTTAGCTAATGTGCAATTTTATTTCCTGATACATGTGATAGCATAAAGTGCATCTAATTGTGTCCGTTAGAGTTGTGATGTTAGGCCCACGAGTGCGGGAATGTGCATGTCTAACTCCTAGTGCTTTCTCATAACCCTTAGAGATCACTCTTATCATTTTCCCTATCACCGGCTCTATCCTCGGCATATATAATATTACCCGTTAAGATTTGGTGTCACACTTTTACGACCCACCTAGCCAACCAGATCAAACGACGCAACGTTAGTAGCTTGACGTATGAGAGATTCCAGGATGTCACTCATCCCACTACTACTATCACACATGCACACTTAACTCAACAATCCCCCCAAGCAGTCTAGAAATATGCTTATTGGGAGACTCGAACCCTTGACCTTGTTGGGATTGGTCCGGATCCGCACCCCGGCAGGCAGCGGAAGAACAAAAATTGACCGGGATGCGATCAATACGAGTAATCAAACAAATCTACGTATCAACATACATAGGGTGTTTAGCAAGTCACCTGTCTGGCACTTGTGCCTGGCTCCAACCGGTGTTTCAAGAACCCGGCGCTTCTCGGTTGATTGCGGTAGATTCGTCAATCCGGTCCACGACCAGACTCGAGGCTCCTTCGTCAGACTGCACTAGAAGTCCTGACGAGATCAGCACGATCGGATTCTCCACGAAAAACTAGGCCGGAACGAAATTCCGGCGAAGTTGGGCGGCGGCGGCGGCGCGGACGAGATCGATCGGATTCTCCTCGTCGAGTTGGCCGGAAACGAATTTCCGGCGACAACGGGGCGGCGGCGGCGGCGGCACAAGGCGGGGCGGCGCCATCACATAGCATCGAGTCTTAACCTCATCGTCACGCCATTGGTTAAGCGTAATCAGCTCCTCAGGGCTGATATTTGCAGGGGTTTCCTCCGGAGGCGACTTCTCTATCGTATAGAGAAGCTTCTCCGAAGCCAGTACAAGATTAAGGTTGCGGAGCCAGTCTTGATAGTTAAGACCAGTGAACCTGTTGCTATCCAGTATAGCAGCAAGCGGGTTTTTATCGAAACCATTTTTATAGCAGTTATACTGAAAAGAAAACAGACATGCATTACTGACTATATAAAGATATAAGCTAAGACATAAAACATGGTCATTTAGTTTTATGAATTACCCTCCCACTATTTTAACGATTTCACCACCCTCTAATGAAATCGAGAAAACAGGTTTCTTTAGTGGGTACACGGAGCCCAATCAGGCGACCATGGACCCGAATAATATCAGCCATCCATGACCCCTGAAAGGTAGTTTCCGATTGCAACCGGTGCAACCTCCATGTATTTACCTCACGTCCAGTAAGGGCCCAATAATATGACGCCGTTTGCTATCACGTGTCAAGATTGACCCATCAATGTTGAGTCGTGAAGGACGGTCCCCTTAATGTCCCCAATAATATGAGCCAACGTTAAAGGGAGTTCCGACCGACTCACAACAATTGTCAATGACGTGGACAGCTTTCCGGCATACATGACCCCCTCAATAATATGAGCCGGGCTATGTATACGGGTAGCATCGACGTACACCCATTGTTGATGGAAGGTAGGGTTAATTTAAACAATTTTAAATACCATTTAGTTTATCGAATAAACATTTAATCTTGATATAAGTTTTAAATCAAATTTAAAACGAGGGATTTTATTTTGAAAAACATTTTTGGTCTCATGCATATTTAAATCTAATTTAAAACATGCAAACATGCGGATTCAAATAAACTATATATCAAATATATAAATAACATTGGGATGATCGATCGCGAGAGCTATGCGGTCCGTGGTTGCCAGTCACGGACCTGGGTCCAATCCTAGGGGTAATGCAATATGCAATGCAATTCTATTACAATGCTTTCCGGTTTTACAAATCTTCGGTTTTCAATATCTTGATCGTCATCTCCACCATCTTCGGATGTGCTCCCACTAAATCTAGTAATTTACATTTAAATTGCTATGACAGATAAAGGGATACATTTATCAAGGGGTGGGAACGGGCCACAAACAGGCCCACTTTAAATGATAATCAATAATATTAAAAACCGAAAACAATGTAAAACCTATTGCATACACCTAACACATTGGGCACGGCTCTCGATCATCCCAATCATGCAATTAATCTAATTAACATGCATAATTAAATAATCTAATTATTTATTGTAAAATCATATTCTAATTACGAAATCGTATTTTATAACAAAATCGTATTTTGCCGATAAAACAATTTAATCAACAAAATCATATTTTATTACAAAAATCATATTTCATAATTAAAATCACATTTTACTAATTTTAATTGTATCAAATTGGGTTTAAAACAATTTTAGGTCCAAAAACTTAAAATTTCAAAATCGATCAAAACCGGGCCCGACATCGCATACCGGCCCGAAAACTTCACGGGCTGCCCGGGACAGGCCCGAGGGTAGTTCGATAGATCACCAGGTCACTATCTATCTGCATGCTCAGAACATCACAATGTTCCCTACCAATGAAACATGGTACTTCGCATCGCAGATACTAGTCTCGAACTCGGGCGGCCTTATCCTCATTTTGACGGCCCAATCGACTAGGAACATGTTCAGAATACACAGCGACTATTAGATGTGTTTCATGATAGCCGTCATACCCACTATCACATCTAACATACGCTTTGGTGTAATCTAGGTCTTTACTCAACACAATTGTAAATCATTACACACATAATGAAAGTAAAGAATGCCATATAAAAGAATGCGAATATCATATATAAAGATCGTTTGTACAAGAGTCAATGAAAACCCACACGCCACAAGTTGGCTAGTTGGGCATCTACTCTAACAGACCTCACTGTGATACCGCTTGTTAGGATCAAACACTTACTTCTAGGCCAAAATCTGTAGTTGTTATCCACGGTGCAACTTTATTGCCTTATACTTGTGACAACACAAAATGCACCTGTTGTGTATATTATGATTGGACTGATAGGTCCACGAGTCCTAGGAGGTACGTATCAACTCCTGGTCTGTCTCATTTTTCTTAGAAATCAATCTTACTTTTTTCCCTACCATTGACCATATCCCTAGTAGAGATGTATTACCTGTTAAGATCTGATATCACACTTTTACGATCCACCTAGGCAACCAGATCAAGTGGCTTAATGTCAGCAACTTGACGTACGAGAGCTTCCAGGAGGTTATTCATCCGAGTACTACTCTTACTCATGCACGATTAACTCAACAATCCCTCTCAAGAAGTATAGAATATGATTCTTGGGAGACTCGAACCCTTGACCTCACTCTAATAATTGTTAGGAACAAGCACTTGCCACTAGGTCAAAAGCTGTAGCTGTTAGTCAAGGTACAACTTTATTTCCTTATACATGTGGCAGCACAGAGTACACCTATTATGTGCGTTAAGGTTGAGAAGTTAGGTCCACGAGTCTGGGGAGGTGTGTGCCTAACTCTTGTTACTGTCTTATATCCCTTCGAGCTCAGTCCTACTATTTCCCCTATCGTCGGTCCTATCCCTAGCAGAGATAGTATTACTTGTTAAGATTTGGGGTAACACTTTTATGGCCCACCTAGCCAACTAGATCAAGTGGCGCAACATTAGCAACTTGACGTATGAGAGATTTCAGGAGGTTATCCATCCGAGTACTACTCTTACTCATGCATGCTTAACTCAACAGTTAGAACAATCGTCTTGGCAACAAATGCAATACACTGAATCTTTTGAAAAAAAATACAATGTTGGAAATAGTTTAAATTTTATGATCAACGAAATTTTATGACGCAATTTTTCATTGTAAAACAATATTTCAACATCGAGGAGAGGAAAATAGAACTAAAAAACATTTTATTAAGAATATATCTTTTTGATTTTAAGTACATATAGCGAACATGATGGGTCCGTAACTGATACCTGGGAGCTTTCGCACAGCTCGGGCATCGATTCATGGATCAAAAATTCAGATCGTGTGCTTTTAAAAAGGGTTTCAAAAAACAGCACAGAGTGGGGAGGGCTGACCAGCTCTGATGCTGAACAGACCGTGCACGATCTGAACAGATCGCGCCTAAGCCGAATCAGCATGGAGTAGAGCTGTGCGATCCGAACGAAGGAAAACATGAGCTGCAATAACTCTGATTCTTGAAACATTTTTAGCACCGAGAAGTATATCAGATCTGTATAAAAACCAAGCAAAAAATATCTGAATATACTCTCTAAGAATTGTAATCTGAAAGTTGGTTTTAAAACAAGTATGCGATGCAGAAAACAGTAAAGAAAAAAATGCTGGAATTTTCTGGAAGTTCGGAGCTGAATCTCCTACGTCTCCTCTTTTTCCATTGTTGGAAAGATTCACTAGAAGACTTTGATCTTACAACAATCTGTACAGATCCACCTCAACTGGGACTTATCCATTTCCCAAAGCTGAGACACCTAGACACTCTATTTTCACTTATTTAACGTCTCTGTGAGAAATACTACATATGAATTGATTTTGTTTTCCACATTCACTCTAAACTGTTTCGGTCATCTCTCAATATGTAAGTGAATGTGTGTGCGAGATTTATAGTGTAAGCTCATTCTCTCAAATGATAAATCTCACACACTGGGAAGTGCTTTTTTCTAAGCTGATATCTTCATGTTCTTCCCAAGTTGTGCAGTCGACTATAGTGATTCTGCGTTTAAGCTCTCGACTGAGCACCAGCTCACACCTGGGCACTAGATCTCAGCTAGTACACCAGCTGCCACCTATGTGTACCAGCTCTCGTGATAGAATCAATATGGTTCGAAATAGCTGCAAGATTTCAGAAGGGGGGTTGAATGAACTCTTGATATTTTAAATTTTTTCGAAACCCTTAAAATAATTTTTACAAGCACCGCTCAACTTAAGTCCGAGTTACCAGACTTAAGGTATCTCAGTTTTAAATGCTGATTTCTCGGTTAACAAAGATTGTGCGGAAAGAAACCGATTAATTAGTGAACAGTATAAACAATAAATAATGCGTAATGTAAAGAGTTAAGGGACAGGGAGTTTGTTTCTGAAAGTTCGGATATCAATATCCTACGTCTCCACTTCTTCCTTTTCAGGAAGGTTCCACTAGAAGCTTTGATGTTTACAGGCCTTCTGCACACACCCGATCACTGAGCCTCGCTCAAAGTGAACTCCTAATAACACACAGATCACGCAGAAGCAGCTGCTGAATACAAGTATCGAAATGGTATTTTTCGAACTGCTTCACAAAGCCAGTTCGTTACAGACTCAATAGAATATGACAATGAGGTACAATAACTTGAGACTGTAAATTCTCTGGTTTCTAAACAACGAAACTCGATTCAAAAGATTGAACCAGAGAATGACTCGAAGGTTTATCTATGAAGATTAGTGGTTGTTTTCTTCGAGTGTTTGGGCTTCTGAGAATGATGACTTCAAAATGCAAAGCGCTCGTAAATTTGACAGAGTAACAGCAATAGCAATAGCGAGAGCTTTTCTTCAATTCAAATCTTCTGCTATTTATACTCTTCGTTCAACGGTCGATTAATTCTGTTAAGGAAATAAAATCCTTTTTGAAATTCTGAACATCGTATGCCGTCAATCCTTCTCCACTAGATGGTAAGTTGCATATCGTCAGAGGCAAAAATACTGTTTCCATATATGTGCAAATCCATTGTAACGACCTCTGCAAATGTGTACTATTCACCCAAAAATAGTACCAATCTTGTCTCCTTAATTCAAGGCAATTTGTACGATTTGATCGAGACCCTTGATTTTCTTCAATTCGAATATTTTGTCCCGTTTGAATCGATTAAACATTTGTGCCTGTTCTCTTGTCTGTTGACAGTATTAAATTTTTCTTGAAGACGACATTTGTGCCTGTTCTCTTGTTCTGTTGACAGATAAATTTTTCTTGAAGACGATGAATAGTCCATCTCTGTTTGAATAAATATCTGTCGCGGTAAAAAAATATCTGACCACTCACAATTTCAGAAAGGCTGACGTCATCATATATGTTAGAGAAACACTGTACTGATATCTGTTGAATTCACTGTAGCGGTAATTGTTCCTCTTACTGTAGCGATATCTGATGGTGACGTCATGGTCTCTGATAATCTTAATATGCACATCTCTGTTGACAGCATCCTTCGCTTGTTTAACCGTATCGAATAGTTGAGCTTCACTGTTACAATATCTGTTCTCAGCAACCAACACCGTTTCAATATCAAATGCTCACGATGTCTGTTGGCAGCAACCATCACTCTGAATACACTTCCAACAGTAACTATCTGACCCGATAACCCAAATAACTGATTCGATAACCCGACTGTCTCAGAACCCGAATCTGATCAACCCGATATCATAACTGTAATTCGAGCCAATCACCGTTGTCAGCAACTCTGATATCTTATGAAAAGATTATTCGAATATCATCGTTAATTCCAAATCTTTTCTTACTTTTGTTATCACCAAAACTATAAATTTTATCCTAACAATTTCCCCCTTTTTGGTGATGACAAAACTAAGCAGCCGAGATAAATAAATAGGCAAAATAAATTGCACAAGCTCAGTCGAAATCAAAACTTCCATTAACTTAAAATAGTACAAAAGATTTGTACACAAAATCTAATATCTTCTCCTCGTGTGAGATCCACTTCTGCTTCGACTACCCCTTTCTCTTTCCCTTTGCCTATCAGCACTCATAAGCCTCTCCAGTATGTTTCTTTGTGCATTGTCAATGTCTCTCTGTGCAATTTCTGTTGTTCTAACAGTATCACAACTATCTCTGTTTCCACTGCCTTCACCTTGATTAACAGGAGGAGGTAGAGGACGGCGGCTGCTGATTTCTTCCCCATTTTTGGCATCATCGCCTCGTATGAAGTCGACGAGATCGCCAAGCTGGGTGGAGAGGCTGAGAATATCTGTTGCGATTTTCGTTTGGAATTCTAATTGTTCATTTCTGATAGCAGCAACCTGCTCATCCAATGAATTAATTTTTGCATCGAGTGCTTTGATCTCTTTCCTGACTTCCACCGAATCGGCACCAGCAGCGACACCTTGTGCCAAAACAACTTTCTTAAATTCATTGAATCGCAGCGTCTGAATATCATCTTGATTTTGCCCATCTTGTTGAGCACGCTGTATTAGATTTCGGAAGAATTCATTTTGCTGTCCCAGAGTATCTTGAAGACCTCTTTCAATGGTACGGAGTCTAGATAATATATCACTTTGAGCATCATCCATACGCTGTGATAGAGAAATTTTTAGATCATCAAGAAGTGGAGAAAAGTCGACAGTAACAGCTGGGAACGTAGGCTGAACATCCGCAGTGCCATCCAAAGGAATATCATCGGAATTGAAATGCATTGGAGAATCACTGGATGAGGCAAAAGTGTCCTGACGCTGAAATGAAGGAGGAGGAGATTCTGGACTCTCAACAAAAAATGATTGCTCCTCCTGTTCAACACCAGAAATGGCAGGACCTAAGGCTAAATGTGCAATTGGCTCAACAGACTCTGCCTCTTCAAAAGATTCAACCTGAGGGGAGGGGGATCGGTAGACTGTAGATCCATCAGAAGAAGTTGAATCAAACTCTGGTATACTCTGTACATCTGAGTCACTGAAATACCCTACAAACTATTGTATACACACCCTGCTGAAAGATTCTACGAAAAATTGCGGAAATTCTCTCAACTGCCAGACTTTACACAACTATATCTCTGCATTCTACGAAAAATTGCGGAAATTCTCTCAACTGCCAGACTTTACACAACTATATCTCTGCAAACATCTTCACGTACCGGGCGCAAACACCCAAACATGCTGCATCTAATAATTTCTGTGCAGACTCTGGCCCAGCCCCAAGTCTTGATCAAGGAGGGGGCAGCTCCCCAATATTGTACAGGCTCAATGAAGACACCATGCGGAACAAAATCGGTGTCAACCACGCTCTCGGGTACTTTCCTCCTATTTACAAACAATGACAACCGACAGCTACTCCTCCAAAAATCATTTTCCTGAATGGGCGTCCAAACACCATTCACGAGAATCATTGGTCTTACCCAACATGTGGACTTGGCCATGGAGTAAAATTGGGCTAAAACAGCGCCACTATTGTCAGCAAGATCTTTAAAAAGTTGCGAGGAGCTTGGTCGGTTCGTTATTATTCCATGTTCCTTCTGCTGTGCCAAGAGATCTTCAAGAGATTTGGAATGGGCAACAGACAGAAGAGCAATAATTTGTGAAGCGGTAGCTGTCCACGGCTGACCAGAGATAAAGTATTTCTGATGAGATTCCAGAAATTTCCTTAGGAGCATTTCTCTATATTTCGCCAGAATATACACTCGTCTCTTAACAGCAGTCTCCAAAGATTCGGTTTCTGCCCAACTCAAAATTAGTTTTTATTTTTCCTTCAAATCCCGCAATGCATCAAGAGCAGATAATTTAGTTAGAAAAAAAGAATGAAAGAATTCCACAACATCCTTCATCACCTTATCACGCAACTGGACAAGAAAATCAACGTCCTCGTAGATTAACTCAACTGTTTCCTTTGCAGGATGCCCTCTAACAGGCTCATTTTCCTCCAAGGGTTCCTTCCCTTTGTCGTGAGTGGAGATCCTAGGGAGGCTAGCATAGTACCAGTCCCTTTCCTGCACTTCGTTGATGTTGATTGATTCACCAAGTCGAATTTTTGTGATTTCAGCAGCGGTGACTGATGGCAGCACCATGTCATCAGAAATTTGCATCGGTAGATCATCAATGGACATGTGCTCCTCTTCGGTATGCTTGCTGCCTACATCTTTGTCCATGTCCTTTCCAACCACAGGAACCTTGCTCCTCTCAGCTTCTACAACAGTTCCTGTCTCATGAACCATAAAATCCTTGAAGGACTCCTCTAACCAGTGATCAAAGTCATCGCCAATATCTGTCTCATCAACTTGCTGTTCTTCCTGCTCTTTCTCATCTGATCCCATCTTTGAAGTCTCCACAATAATCTGACCGATAATATTATCAATTTCATCAGTATGTTTTTCAGCAATTTCATCAGTGGCTTTAACAGGTTCCTGCGTATCCATAATCTCATCATCAGAGCCAGTTGGAAGAACCAATCTCCTCTTCCTGGATGTACGCTTGGGCGCAGGAGATTTACAACTGTTGCAGCAGGGGTCGGTTCAATGATTTGCAGGGGCACAACATCCTGCACAACAGGTACCACATCCAGACTGGCTTTGCCCTTCACTGTGCGTCTCTTCTTTGGAATGACGGGCTCACTATCCTCAGCAGCTGGTCGCTTCTTCGACCCAGCAACTTCAGAAATAATCTCTACTGGTGTTTCATCAGTAGTTTCAGACTTTTTCTTGGATTTGTTTTTAACCCAAAATGATTGCGGTCATCATCTGAAAGCGTTCATTGGTAACAGCATCAAAAGAGCCAGCCTTAACAGTAAGTGCCTTGGCCAAAATCTCATTCAATAATCGATATTCATACTTCATGAGCCTCTTCTTGCCATGAGTAGAGACCTGTTCACCAGACTGCGAAAAGATGCTCCTTGCCTTATAAACCAGATGCTTCGGTACATCAGAGAAGTTCACCAGCCCCTCCGTGGGCAACTCAAAAGTCTCTGCAAACCTAGCCTGAGAGAACGAGAAAAACTTCCCTGAAACTACCCTTGTGACATCCCCATCCTGTATCAAAGCCGTATCAAAGAACTGCTCTAACTCCTTCTCATATAATACCGATTCACAACCCAGAAACCCTCATAGACCACTGGCCTCCAGTGCTTTAAACATATTTAGCATTCCTTCGTGGTCTGGGATTGCCAGTACAGAGTCAAAGTTGACCTGCTAGGAGTTTGTGATGAATGCGGATGCCATTGCAAGTGATTGAGATTACGAAGAGTACCTGAAATCAAAATTTCTGCAAAGTAGAGTACGAAAGCACGAGAGCAAGAGAATGCAAAGAGTAAATTTGCACAGTAAGTGTTATCGAAATTTAAAATAACATAAATAAGTATGATGAATATGAAAGGTTAAGAGAGAGAAAGAATGTTGGTGTGACGATTCGCATGAAGGACAACACGTGTCAATCATCGACGGTGCGTACTATTTTAGAAAATATTTAAAAAAAAAAAAATTACCCGTACAGGGAAAAAGGTTAAAATCGACGTGCCAAAATCTTAAGACATCACACCTAAGCAAAACTGAGTTTAATTTCGCGTGGGAATGAAACGGAATCTGTTAACAGATAAGCATCAATTGTGTACAGGAGATATCTGTTGACAGATTTCTCCTGTTCAATTGACGTCACGCTTAACAAAACAGAAACCATGTTCCCCCAATGACAGATAATCCTCTATCAATAACGCTTACATAAGCAACGCTGTTCCCTATGAACATATGACTTGAGGCTGATGTAAGCGAATAAATGAACTTCCAACGGTAGCGCTTATGTAAGCAATGCTGTTCCCCCTGAACAGATGACCCACTGCTGACGTAAGCAAAGCTGTTCAACCTGCAAAAATTGTTAGCGCACAGACAATTTTATGGCAATTCTAAGAGACCTAAATTATTCCTAAAGTAGGAAAACTTAGCGTCAGGCAGAGGTTTGGTGAAGATGTCAGCAACTTACTGCTCAGTCGACACGTACTCCAACCGGACGTCCTTCTTCAGCACGTGGTCCCTTATGAAGTGATGCCTAATGTCGATGTGCTTTGTTCTTGAATGCAGTACTGGATTTTTGAGCTATTTTCAGCACATGTGACAAAACAGGAGAAATGAAAGAACAATCAGATAGATTCAGTTATCGTTTCTTTGCCAAATCTGAATAATTTAGGTGATTCAGTAGCACGTGTTCTATTTGAAACAAAATTTATTTATGTGCTCTGATATCAATTGATAGGATCAATATGGTTCGAAATAGCTGCAAGAGTTCAGAAAGGGGGGGGTTGAATGAACTCTTGATATTTTAAATTTTTTGAAACCTTTAAAATAATTTTTACAAGCACCGCTCAACTTAAGTCCGAGTTACCAGACTTAAGGTATCTCAGTTTTAAATGCTGATTTCTCGGTTAACAAAGATGTGCGGAAAGAAACTGAATTAATCAACTCACAGTGCAAAAACATAGGGAAGAAAATAGAAGAATGAAGCAGTCGACCACCATTAGAGAGGAGCTTACAACGACGTCGACTGCTGAGTTTTAATCAGCTCTTTTAGGAGCATTTCCCAGTTGTGTGAGATATTATTATTACGAGAGTTGTTCTTACACTGTATATCTCTCACACACAGAGATTCATTCACATTCTTGAGAGTTGAGCGAAATTGTATAGTGAATGAATCTCAAACCCAAAAATCAGATCCTGTCCAAGCACGAAGACGTTAAACTCTGTGTCTGTAGTCTTTGAATAGAGACGTTAAACAAGTTCTGAGTGAGACAGCCGAGGACTGGTGGAGTCTAGGAGTTCTCGCAGCTGCTGGCTGCTGGATCGGGTCTGTACACGAGGTGTAGATCAAATCTTCTAGTGGAACCTTCCTGAAGAAGGAAGAAGGGGAGATGTAGGATATTTATATCCGAACTTCCATAAACAAATCACAGTGTATTGTATTCTGTTATTTATTCCGCATAAGCACTTTAATTATTAGCACGCACGTATACACAGTTATCACACATGCACAGTTAAACAGATTTCTAACAGAAATATGTTTACATCGTTTTAAATTATTAGGATTCATTTCTGGTATTTTCCGTATGTTTTTATTACATACCAGATCCGTCTATGATGCTCTATTTAATATTCAAGAACCTTGAGCTATTGTAGCTCCTTTATAGCAGCGTAAAAAATTTTATTTATCAGTAGCAGCGCTTGCTTGCATTAATTTCCTATTTTCGGTCCTAACATCTTGACTATTTTTCTTTGGTTTTTCATCGCACACTTTCTTCACATCAGTTCAACTTGCATATAAATATCCTCTGGTAAGATATATACGTTGGATACAGGTTCCTAGCCATTGAAAAGCTTCTGTAAAGTTTCTGACATTGTTATATCTTGTGTCCTTCATCATTTTAATGTGTTTCAGGATTTGTTGACTTTGAACATCTGAGCTCTGTCTCGATCAGACAAATTAGTTTGTCTTCTAGTATTCTGAATAAAGCTTGTACGAACTAATTCGTCTGAGCTGATCTCCTTCTGGTCTGGTCGAAGCTTCATTATAGTCTGATCTAGTTTGGTCGAAGCCTTGATCTGATTTATCGTGCTCTTCTCTGATCTGCTCTAAACTGTTTTAATCTGAGTCTTTCTGCTCTGGAGCTATTTCTGCTCTTCTTCTCTAAGCTGCTCTTGTTCTTATCTGCTCTAGTTTGCTCTAAACTGATTATGTCTGAGTCTGAGCTGATCTCCTGATCTGATATGTTCTGAGCTCTGAGCTGCTCTTGTAAGCTCTAAACTGATCTGATTCTCTCTGCACTTCTAATCTTATCTGAACTGCTTCTAATCCCTAAACTGTTTCTTCTCTAAGTTGATTCTAATCTGATCTGTTATTGCGTTTCAACTGATCTGAGCTGATTCTGTTCTGTTCTGCCCTGGGCTGATTCTGAACTGCTTCTCTGAGCTGATTCTATATTGTTCTCATCCGAACTTCTCTAAGCTGATCTAAACCAATTCTGCTCTGAGCTGATCTGAACTGCTCTAAATCAAAGCTCCATCCGAATTGTTCTATGCTAAACAGATCTGCACTTCGTAACTGAGATCAGCTTTCTTATACTGTACAATTTTTCATCTTTCAACTCGTCACTGATATGATTTTCTAAGCTGTTCTTGCTCCGAGTTGGTCAGCTTGGATGTCGTCTGCCGGGTCAATATGGGCGTCTCTTAGTGTTCCAGCTTGGACATCTTCACAATTGCACTCAGTTCGACGCTTCTCAGCTCGCGAGAATCTGATCTTCTTTAGCTTAGACCTGTGCACTCAATTAAATTGTTAAAATCATAAGAACAAGTTTTGTGTTCATCAAAATCCAGATTTGATCCGCTACGTCGATCCAACAGAACATGAAGTTCATAATCTAGTTCTCAAAATTATATTATTTGTGTTGGATCTGTGTAGCAGATCTATCTGGATTTGATGAACACGAAACCTGTTATTATGTTTCTAACGATTTAATTGAAGCGCATAGGGTAAGGTGTACCAGATCGAAAGCGAGCTAGAAGAGACAAGACGTGAGCTGAATAAGAGCACTGTAGCAGCTTAGAAGCGAACCGAAAAAGCACTGTAGAAGAGACAAGCTGTGAGTTGATGATAAGAGAACTGTAGCAGCTTAGACGCAAATCGAAAGAGCACTGTAGCAGCTCAACATCGATCTGGAACAAAGCACTGTAGCAGATCAACTGCAAACCGGATTAGTACTGTAGTAGATGGATGCGATATGCTAGCATCAAACCAACTAAAGATTAAGAAGTTGTCCAAGCTAGAACATTTAGGGGATGCCCAAGCTGGTCTGACAGAGGACATCCAAGCTGGTTCACCAGCTTGGAGCAAGAGCATGTTCAGATCAGCATAGAGCGTAACAGTAATCAGTTCAGCTTAGAGGGTTCATCTCAGTGATCAATTTCAGATTAGATGAATAGTAACAGATCATATTAGAATCAGCTTAGAGAAAAACAGATCAGGAAAAATGAACAACATCCAGTTTAGAGAACAGTTTAGAACAACGTATAGCAGATCAACTCAAAAGCAGTTACACTTCAATAGATCAACTCAGAGTTTAGAAGAGTTCAGAACAGCTTACAGCAGTTCGAGGTTAGAAAATATTAGAAGCGCAATGTTCAGACAAGCTTAGAGAGGCAGTTTAGAACAGCTAAGATATTAGAACAGATGAGAACGGGTAATCAGCTCAGAGATGAATTTATTAAGAACATCTGAGAACGTCTAAGCTGGTACAATGCGGAAAATAGAAACGAAGAGACCAGCTGAGTGACCAACTGGGAGACCAGCTGAGAGACCGGCTTAGAGCTCACAGTGTACAGAATTAGATTGGGCAGATAAGAACATATCAGAATTAGATTAGAGTATTCAAGAGCAGTTCACGAAGAGCAGATCAGTTTAGAGCATTTGTGAACAAGAGCAGCACAGTCTACCAGATCATAGCAGGCTTCGTATCAAACCAGCTGAGAGACCAACTCGGGGACAAACCAGCTCAGACGAACAAAGCAGTTTGAACACAAGTGTATGTGAAGATTGTATTGTATTTGTTCAAACTGGTTTGCTTCGTATTGTCCACATCAGGTACAATATTCACAGAGCTCAAAGTCAGAAATGGATGCAATACATTTATGAATAGAGCTCAAAGTCAACAAAGCCTGCAAACGTATTAAATGACAAAGGACACAAGGTACAACATTGTCAGAACTTTACACGGCTACAAATTTGTGTCCAATTTATAGAATTGCACAGAGGCTACATATATTGAAGAGACGATGAACAACGAAGAGGATATAGAGTGAAATGAGCGTAAAAGAGAAAAGCGCGAGAAGCGGGAAGTGCAGTGAGGCACAAAAGAAAACAGAGAGCAGTGCATAGGCGCAAGCTGGTACACTAAGGTGGCAGCTGGTGTACAAGCTGTGCTGATTCCCAGGTGTGAGCTGATGCACAAGCCGAGAGCTTCAATGAGGAATCAATAGTCGAATGCACAGTTCATGGAAGACAATGAGTTATCAGCTTTGAAGAAGCACTTCCCAATGTGTGAAAAATATAAGAGAGAGTGATTTTACACTGTAAACTTCTCACACATAGATTCATTCACATATGAGAGCTGAGAGCTTAATTGTTTAGTTGAATGAATCACAAACCCAGACTATCATTGAGTCTTTCTCACTGAGATGTAAAAGAAGTGTTAGTTAGACACACAACCTGCGAGCTGGTATGCATCATTGGACTAGGAGTTCTCGCAGCCGAGAGCTGTTGGATTGGGTCTGTACAGAAAGCTGTAAGATCAAATCTTCTAGTGGATCCTTCCAGCAATGGAAGAAAGGAAGATGTAGGAGATTGAGCTCCGAACTTCTATAAACAAATAAACTGTATACGCATTTCATGTCTTTGAAACCAGTTTAGAACTTTCAAATTCAGAGAGCATTTCAGATACTTTTCCCTTGGTTTTTATACCTAATATGATATACTTCTCGGTGCTAAAACCTTCAAGAACATGATCTATTGCAGCTCGAGTTTTAACAGACCAGATCGCTTGCGGTCTGGACCAGCTCACAGTGCTGCTGCATGCTGATTCAGATTAGGCGCGATCTGCCTTTTTGTTATTGCGTGCTGATTTCAAGAACATTTTTAAATCCACGTAATCTGTGTTTTTCGATTCATAAATTGATGTTTGCAACGGTTCTAAATTTATATCAATTGATATCATAGTAGGTCGTTCTTGAAGGAGCATTTAAATTGAAACTTTTTAAAGGTTTCAAAACTGTTTTTCTGCGAAAAATCTCTCTGTGCTACAGAATCGTTTTAAGGTTTTTAAAACTTATTTTATAAAGAAAGACAGTAATGATTTTCGAATTGCAGAGCATTCGTTCCAAGAGTGAAAAATGCAGTGATATCTCTTCTGTCGAGCCGACAGATATTGCACGAGATCTGTGTGGACACCAAGACCTCTTATGATGGTTGTGCTGAATTAATAACGTATGTGACAAAGTTTGAGAAAGCAGAAGAGATTCTGTAAATTTGATTATCATTCATTCTTCCAATCTGAATAGATGAGCTTTTTCAGTAGCATATAATCTGTTTTCAAATTTCATATCATACACGCTTTTCTGCAAACTTTCATCCCTGAAAAATGTTTTGTTTTCAAAAACTGAAAAAAACCCTGTGCTGTTTAGGGGGGCTTTTTGTTTAAACGGGAGAGACAAGATTTCGAAACCCTTTTGACTCCCATAAAAATAGGGAGAAATATTTCAAAATCGTTATTTCTTGTTTCTGTTTATCGAGGTTTTGTGTTAATAAAAAAGGGGGAGATTTTTTATCTGTGTAACAGATCTAATCTGGATTTTAATGAACACAAAACCTGATATTATGTTTCTAACGATTTAACTGAAGCGCGCAGGGTAAGGTGAACCAGATCGGAAGCAAGCTGAAAGAGACAAGACGCAAGATGAAGAAGAGCACTGTAGCATATTAGCAGCAAACCGGAAAAGCACTGTAGAAGAGACAAGTTGCGAGCTGATGAGAAGAGAACTGTAGCAGCTTAGTTGCAAATCGGAAGAGCACTGTAGCAGCTCAACAACGAGCTGGAACAAAGCACTGTAGCAGATCAGCTGCGAATCGGATTAGTACTGTGGCAGATGGATGCGATATGCTAGCATCGAACCAAGTGCAGATTAAGAAAGATGTCCAAGCTAGAACAATGAGGGAACGCCTAAGATAGTCTAGTAGAGGACATCCAAGCTAGTACAGTGGAGAGACGCCCAAGTTGGTCCGACAGAGGACATCCAAGCTGGTTCACCAGCTTGGAGCAAGACCAGGTTCAGATCAGCACAGAGCGTAACAGTAATCAGTTCAGCTCAGTGATCAAGTGCAGATAAGATGAACAGTAATATCAGATTAGAATCAATTTAGAGAAAAGTGGATCTGATCTTAGATAAAAGTGGATCTGATCTGATGAACAACATCTAGCTTAAAGAACATCTTAGAACATCGTATAGCAGATCATCTCAGAAGCAGTTACAGTTAAATAGATCAGCTCAGAGCTTATAACAGTTCAGAACAGCTTAGCAATTCAGGGTTAGAACAGATTAGAAGCGCAGTGTTCAGACAAGATTAGAGAAGCAGTTTAGAACATCTAAGTGATTAGAACAGATGAGAACGGGTAATCAGCTCAGAGAAGAATTTAGTAAGAACAGCTGAGAACGTCTTAGCTGGTACAGTGCGGAAAAGAGAAACGAAGAGAGCAGCTGGGAGACCAGCTTAGAACTCACAGTGTACAGAATCAGATTAGGGCAGATAAGAATAGATCAGAATCAGATTAGAGTATTCAAGAGCAGTTCAGAACAAAGAGCAGAGCAGTTTAGAGCAGTTGCGAACAAGAGCAGCACAGGTTACCAGATCAGAGCGGGCTTCATATCAAACCAGCTGAGAGACCAGCTCAGGGACAAATCAGCTCAGACAAACAAAGCAGTTTGAACGCAAGTGTATGTGAAGATTGTATTGTATTAATTCAAACTGATTTGCTTCGTCATGTCCACATCAGGTACAAGATTCACAGAGCTCAAAGTCAGCAATGGATGCAGCGCATTTAATGAACAGAGCTCAAAGTCAACAAAGCCTGTGATAGGATCAATAGAATCGAAAATAGTATCAAAATAGGCCCAGGAGTTCAGAGGGGGGGGGTTGAATGAACTCCTTGGATTTTTCTATTTCAAATCCTTTCAAAAACGTTTTACAAGCCTGTGCTTAACTCAAATCTGAATGACCAGATTTGAGGCTCTCAGCTCAAATCTGTTTTCTCGGTTAACAAAAATGTGCAGAAAAAAATCGATTAAACAGTGAATAGTAAATAAATAACAATGCAAGTAAATAAATAGATAGGGTCAAGAGTTTGTTTCTGGAAGTTCGGATATCAATATCCTACGTCTTCCCTTCTTCCTTTTCAGGAAGGTTCCACTAGAAGATTTGATGGTTACAACTATTGCAAACACCCAATCACTCAAGCCTCGCTTAGAGTGAACTCCTAGCAATCCAAATCTACGCAGACTCCTCTGCTGATTACAAATGAACATATTTTCGAACTGCTTGATATAGCAAGTTCGTTACAGACTCTGTTTTGAATAACTCAACGAATACAACACACACAGAGTATGTAACTCTTCTGGTTTTGAACAATAAGAATATTTTGCTAATGTAAAACCAAAAGGAAATATCGAAGATAATATTTCTGTTTAAGCACGAAAAGCTTCAAGGATATTCTTCGAGATTTGAGAGCTGGGATATCAAATAGTTTTTGACTTGAAATATTTATCCCGAACGATGCACGAAGAATCAGAGAGACGGAGATTGTAAATCGACAGAGAGCTTTTTCGTCAATGGAGAGGTTTCTCGCTTGAATCTCCTCAGCTATTTATATTCATCTTTCCTCAACGGTCATTTAATAAGCCAGTAGACACAAACCATTTTGAATATCTTCATAGTACTGAGCATTTATTGCGCCATTAATGCTGCAATAAGGTTTGTCTGTTGGTTGTCAGAGCTTAGTATACTTTATACCAGAAATGGCAAAACATCGACTGAACCAACTCTGCATTCTGTACGATATACTCCAAATAGCTCAGATCTTGAACAACTTTAATCTACTTTGTCTTACAGGCTTTATATATTTTAATCTCGATCGTTGAATCACCTGGAACACATAGCTATTAAGATCTCAAGTTGTGATCTGAAATATGTTCAGCTCTGAGCTGAAACCTACTCTAAGTTGTTTCGAATGTAGAAGCTTCACGATCTTTCTCCTTTACGAATTTTTCCCTTTTTGCTCTCTTTAACTGTATCTTCCGTCTGAACTGAAATCTTTCTACGAATAGCATGCTGAGATCAGAACTAAAATACCTCTTTGTTCTGTACCTTAGAAACTCTGGTCTGATCTGATCTGTAAAGAATAAACCTCTGAGCCAAATATATTCTGTACTGAACTGATATCATCTGATATGATCTGTACTGTAACACTCTAAACTGACCCAATACAATCTGATCTGAATTCGACTGTTCTAAACCGCTCTGATCTGATACACTCTGATCTGAAAGATACGCCTAGTCCAAATCTGATGTTCTTAAATTCAAGATCTGATAGAACCCGATTACTTATCGTCCAAATCTGATTCTTATATTTAGTTCTTTGTCTTGTTTATGTTATCACCAAAACTTATAAATTTTATCTTAACAGCCTTCAAACACATCAAATGACAAAGGACACAAGAAAACAGAGAACCGTGCATAGTCGCGAGCTGGTACACTAAGGTGGAAACTGGTGTACAAGATGTGCTGGTGCCCATGTGTGAGCTGGTGCACAAACCGAGAGCTTCAATGAGGAATCAATAGTCGAATGCACAGTTCATGGAAGACAATGAGTTATCAGCTTTGAAAAAGCGCTTCCTAGTGTGCGAGAAAATATAAGAGAGAGTGAGTTTACACTGTAAACTTCTCACACACAGATTCATTCACATATGAGAGCTGAGAGCTTAATTGTTTAATTGAGTGAATCACAAACACAAACTATCATTCTAGTATTTCTCACTGAGACGTAAAATAAGTGTTAGTTAGACACACAACCTGCGAGCTAGTGTGCATCAATGGACTAGGAGTTCTCACAGCCGAGGGCTGTTGGATCGGGTCTGTACAGAAAGCTGTAGATCAAATCTTCGAGTGGATCCTTCCAGCAATGGAAGAAGGGGAGAAGTAGGAGATTGAACTCCGAACTTTCATAAACAAATTCGCAGTGTTTTTTTATTTGTAGTTTACTGCATATCGCATTTCATGTGTTTAAAACCAGTTTAGAGATTTCAATTTTCAGAGAGCATTTCAGATGCTTTCTGCTTGGTTTTTATACCTAATCTGATATACTTCTTGGTGCTAAAACCTTCAAGAACACGATCTATTGCAGCTCTAGTTTTAACAGACCAGATCTCGTGCGATCTGGACCCGCTTGCAGCGTTGCTACGTGCTGATCCAGCTTAGGCGCGATCTGCCTTTTGGTATGTGCTAATTTTCAAAAACCTTTTTAAATGCACGTAATCTGTGTTTTTCGATTCATAAACTGATGTTTGCATCAGTTCTAAATTTATATCAATTTTATCTTATGTATAATATTGTTAATACTATTTAGCTTCATTGATGTTCAAATTGAATAGTATATATAGTTTGTCTGAGGTGATGAATAACATTAAAGAAATATGTGAATATTCAAATATCACAAAATAACGGAGGCTGGTCGTTCTAAATAAATCTATGCCCTGCAGAACTAATGTTTTATATTGCTTGCAATTAAAATGTGAAAAGAAACTAGAAGCGTGATCGACCTATTAATTCGATTAATTCAATTTTGACCATGTTATTCCTGGAGAATAACTAGTATAGTAAATATGAGATTAACTATTATTTTTTTATTCCTTAAATTTTAGGATCCAAATGATATGATTATCAATACATAAATATTCTAAATATGATTTTTGATATTATACAATTAATGAGTGTGTGAAACTATATTTTATAGAGATTGTTAACATCAAATGCTTGGCACATACCATCTCGAATTTTCTCAAATTTGAAGTTAACAATGAAAAAATATATATTGATATTCTCGATAGATTGGATTCATGAAATATCTCACGACCTTGAAGATGAAGAAAAATTACTTGGTCTTAAAATACTGATATGTAAATTTTATGCATCATCATATGTCACTAAGTCGCTATGAGATCATTGATATATATATATACAAGATTGGAAAGCATCTGCTTAAAGATCCCAAGTGATGTTTATAATATGGGGAGTTGATCCCAACTGTACATTTTTCATTTTTTCATATTTTTTATCATGTGGTTTTCCTGACAAGGTTATCAATGAGTTAATTAAAAAATACGAGAAAAATTTTGTACTTCTTTTTCTTCATTAGTATTTCGTCCCACAGAGTTTTTCCCAATAAGGATTTAACGAGTCACATTAATAATCAAGAATACATCCAAAGAGATAATAATTGCACTCTTTTTCTTACGTTTAGGTTTTTTCCCATTACGACTGTAAATATTTTAATGAGGCAACGCACAAGTCCTGGTGAAATTTCCAAGCATCCATCATTGCAAATCAAGATTTTGACGAATTGGTTGCTGCACAAATTATCTGTTAGGATCAAAAAATAGTAGATCGCACGATGCGTGCTTAACAGATAACGCGTGATCCGAACAGATCGTGCCTAAGCTGAATCAGCACGGAGCGGAGCTGCGCGCGATCTGAACGAACTGGTACTTGGGAGCTCTCACACAGCTCGGGTACCAATTAATGGATAAAAAACTCAGATCACGTGATTTTAAAAAGGGTTTTAAAAGATAGCATGCACTTGATCAAAACGACATATCACGCCAATACTGAATCAGCACGGAGCACGCCTAAGCTGAATCAGCACTGAGAGGAGCTGCACGATCTGAACGAGTGAAAACATGAGCTGCAATAGCTCTTGTTCTTGAAAGGTTTTTAGCACTGAGAAGTAAATTGGGTATGATAATAAATCATTCAAAAACAACCCGAAATACTCTCTGAAAATTGAAATATAAAAGTTGGTTTTAAAACAAGTGCGATGCAGAAAGCAGTAAGGAAAATAAATGCTGGAATTTGTTTCTGCAAGTTCGAAGCTCAATCTCCTACAATCTTCCCTTCTTCCATTGTTAGAAGGTTTTAATAAAAGACTTTGATCTTACAGCAATCTGTACAGACTCACCTCAGCTAGGACTTACCCACTTCCAAAGTTGATACTCCTAGACACTCTGTTTTTCACTTGTTTAATGTCTCTGTGAGAAATACTACAAACACTAAGTTTTACGTCTTCGTGTCAAGACAGATTTGATAAGTTTTGATTTGTGATTCACTCAACTAATCTATTCAGCTCTCGACTCATATATGTGAGTGAATCTGTGTGTGAGAAATATTACAGTGTAAGCTCACTCTCTCAAATGTTTTCTCACACACTGGGAAGTTCTTCTTTATAAGATGATATATTTTTCTTCTTCCCAAATTGTGTAGTCTATAGTGATTTTGAGTTTAAACTCTCGGTTGTGCACCAGCTCACACCTGGGCACCAGCTCTCAGCTTGTCCACCAGCTATCACCCGAGTGTATCGGCTCTCCACTAAGCACACTTTTTGTCTCGCCTCTTGTCACAATTCTTTCATTCAACAGTTCAGCTCTCGATATATATAGCCTCTGTGCTGATATATCCGTCAGACATAGGTTTCTAGCCGTTGAAAAAGCTTCTGTAAAGTTTCTGACATTGTTGTACCTTGTGTCCTTCGTCATTTAATGCGTTTGCAGGCTTTGTTGAATTTGAACATGTGAGCTCTATCTCGATCGGACAAATTATTTGTCTTCTAGTATTCTAAATTTTCTGACATTGTTGTACCTTGTGTCCTTCGTCATTTAATGCGTTTGCAGGCTTTGTTGAATTTGAACATGTGAGCTCTATCTCGATCGGACAAATTATTTTGTCTTCTAGTATTCTAAATAAGACTTGTACAAACTAATTCGTCTGAGATGATATCCTTAGGGTCTGGTCGATACTTTGTTCTGATCTGTTGTGCTTTTCTCTAAGCTGCTCCGACTCTTTCTGCCCTGGAGCTATTTCTGTGCTTATTCTCTAAGATGCTCTTGTTCTTATCTACTCTAATATGCTCTAAGCTGATTATGTCTGAGCTGCTTCTCTGAGCCCATCTCCCGATCTGATTTGTTATGAGACCTGAGCTGCTCTTGTAAACTCTAAGCTGCTCTGATTCTCTCTGTGCTTCTAATATGATTTGAACTGCTTCTGATCCCTGAACTGTTTCTTCTCTAAGCTAATTCTAATCTAATTCGTTTTTGCATTTCAACTGATCTGAGCTGATTCTGTTCTGTTCTACCTTGAGCTGATTCTGAACTGCTTTTCTGAGATGATTCTATACTGTTCTCATCTAAACTGCTCTAAGCTGATCTGAACCGATTCTGCTCTGAGCTGATCTGAAATACTGTAAATTCGAAGATCCATCTGAAATATTCTATGCAAAACTGATCTGCACTTCATAACTGAGCTCAGGTTTTCATATACTGTACAGTTCTTCAGCTTTCAGCTCGACCATGATCTGATTTTCTAATCTGCTCTTGATCCGAGCTGGGTCAGCTTGGATGTCGTCTAGTGGATCAGTTTGGGTGTCCCCTACTGTTCCAGCTTAGACCTCTGAGCTTCTTCGTCGTCTTTTCTGTTTCAGCTTAGACCTGCGCACTCAATTAAATCGTTAGAATCATAAGAACAAGTTTAGTGTTTATCAAAATCTAGATTTGATCTACTATGTAGATCCAACATAATCATCTAGGAGGAGTGTTCGATCTGTGTACAAGATCTAATCTGGATTTTGATGAACACAAAACCTTTTCTTATGTTTTTAACGATTTAATCTTGTGCGCAGGCCAAAACTGAAGAAGATAAGACGTAAGCTGAAGCAGATAAGACGTAATCTAAAGCAGATACGATGTAAGATGAAGCAGATACGACGTAAGCTAAAGCACCTCAGACGTAAGCTGAAGTAGATCAGGCGTAAGCTAGAGCAGATCAGCTGCAAACTGGAATAGTACTGTGATGCGCGAGGCTCAAAAGAGGGCGGGGAGTGATCACCGGTGCCAAGAGCTTGCACAGACAATGAGCGGATCCTGGCAGACTTCTAGGCGAATGGGTACATGAATGAACCGATCCCACACCGAAATGAGAGGGATTCCGAGACTCGAAAGTATAGATGTAGTTGAGGTAAGCTTATCAGATTTAATTGATAATACTCATAGCAACAAGGTGCATCTTCTTTTCGGGAGCTCATCACTTAAGAACTCCAAAGTTAAGCGTGCTTGACTTGGGACAATTTTGGGATGGGTGTCCCCTGGAAAGTTTCTCAGGGTGCGTGCGAATGAGGACAAAACATGCTGGAAAGACCAATGTTTGTATAGTGGGACAGTCGTTAAAAACTAGGGCATTATAGTTGGTATCAGAGTCGACCTCTCTTAGTACGGTGTGGTTCGGGGACGAACCAAGCGAAAGCTGGTGGGCATGTGATGTCCGAGGCTCAAAAGAGGCGGATAGTGATCGCCGATGCCAAGAGATTGCACGGACAATGAGCGGCTCCTGGCAGGATTCTAGGCAAAGGGGCACATGAATAAACCGATCCCACACCGAAATGAGAGGGATTCCGAGACTCGAAAGTATAGATGTAGTTGAGGTAAGCTTATCAGATTTAATTGGTACTACTCATAGCAACAAGGTGTATCTTCTTTTCGGGAGCTCATCACTTAAGAACTCCAAAGTTAAGCGTGCTTGACTTGGGACAATTTTGGGATGGGTGTCCCCTGGAAAGTTTCTCAGGGTGCGTGCGAATGAGGACAAAACATGCTGGAAAGACCAATGTTTGTATAGTGGGACAGTCGTTAAAAACTAGGGCATTATAGTTGGTATCAGAGTCGACCTCTCTTAGTACGGTGTGGTTCGGGGACGAACCAAGCGAAAGCTGGTGGGCATGTGATGTCCGAGGCTCAAAAGAGGCGGAGAAAGAACAGAACGAAATCAGCCCAGGGGCCGAACAGTACAGAATAGCACAAATAAATTAAAGCAGAGAGCATCGATCAGCTCAGAGGTCTAAACTTCTGCAGCACAGTGAAATACGCAGCAGAACAGCTCAAACAGCTTAGAGCTATACAGGGAAGAACAAAACAGCTCAGAGCTATACAAAGTAGGTCGAATCAGATCAGACTATACAGTGCAGAGCAAACATGGCTTAGAGTTGTACAAAGAAAATTAGAACAGCTCAGAGTTGTACGAAGAAGATTAGAGAAGAACAAAGCTATACGAAGCAGAATAGAACAGATGAACAACTTAGAAGGAGCTTCGTATCAGACAGCTCACAGACCATCTCAGAAGAACAAACGATGAAGAAAATCAGATTAGAGCAATTCAAGCTGAAAGAATGGACTGAAGCTTTAATAAAAATCAGCTTAGAGGTCTAAGCTGAAACAGTAGAGCTAGCCCAAGCTGGAACAACACAGACATAATCAGAATAGTGCTGAAGCAGCTCAGAGCTGACGAACTGGAAACTTTTGTCAAGATCAGCTCAGAGCTGAACTAACTGGAGCAACATAGACCAGATCGTAGCAAAAATAGTTCAGAGCTGTATGAAGAAGTCGAACTACTCAGAGCAAATACAGCTCAGAGAACAGCTCAAACTTCACAAACAGCTTTCAGAATAGAGTAGATAAATTATCAGAATAGAACGTGAGAAGTTCAGTTCTAAGATCGGATCGGGAACGTCTAAACTGAAACACCAAAGCAAGAGCAGTCAGACCTGTACGTAACAGATAAAGAGAAAAAATGAATTAACGAAGCAGCTTAGAGCTTTACAAACAGATCAATTCATAGCGTAACAGAGTCGATCAGCTTATGACAGATTAGAACAGATTAGGACAGGAGCAGCTTAGAGAAGAAGTGCAGAAACAACTCAAGAGCAGAAAAACTCAGTTTAGAGCAGATCAGCTCAGAACAGTTTAGAGCTTAGAACAGTTCACATCGAAAGATCAGCTCAGATAGCAGTTTAGACAGAATCAACATATTATACATATCAGTTCAGAGTGAACAAATCAGATTATAAATCGTTCAGATAAGCTGAGAACGTCTAAGCTGGAACAATACAGAACATGATAAATCAGATCAGCTTAGAGCATTTCATCACAGAAAAGCCAGCTTACAATACAGATTCTGAAATAATCGACGATTAGATGAATATATCCATTCAGTGTTTCAGATTAGAACCAAGCTGAGTAAGCTCAGGAGTTTCGGTTAAAGATAAGCTGATATACGATCACAATTAAAGGAGCCGTATACGACAATGATCTTGATATGATGTGTTGAAATTTCAAGATTTCTTTATAGTCGTTGGGACAATTTTTTCAACCAAAGATGACGGATAGAAAAGAATCATTTAATGGAAGACATGCGAAATACTGTACAAGCCTTGAACAGCAGACAAAACCATTTGGATTCACACGACGGGTCTATAGGAATCATTCTTTACTGTTGGATCCAAGAATTATATTTGAGATGACGTGCAATGATCTAAGACAAAAACATCGACATCAATACAAGCAAACGAATATCAAACAACGAGAACAACGCATACAAGAATGAAAGAACAAGTTTACTGTTCATCGTCTTCCTTATTACGGCCTTGCTCCAAAAAGCCTAGAAATCATTTTTCAGTATCGTAAACTCACTCTGTAGCGTTAAGTTTTCATTGCATTTCACAGATAGAGTGTGAGAGAGCTTGTAAAGCTGAAACAACTTAGAGCAAATCATGAACAACTTAGAGCTGATTGTTGTAAATCAGAACAGATTGCGGGTCTGTTCTCGTAGCTAGGAGTTCTCGCAGCTGAGGGCTGTTGGATCGGGTTGTTACAGGCGCTGTAATAATCAAATCTTCTAGTGGAAATCCTTTATGGTGAGGAAGAATGAGAGACGTAGAAGTTTAAGCTCCAAATTTCCATAAACAAATCCTCGACTCTTCTTACACTTTACTGCATTCAGTTTCAGATTTCAGATTTCGGTTTACAAACTTTTTCACTGTTGAATCGAGTTAATTCCGCACAAAGATTTTTGTTACTCGAGATGACAGATTACGCTGAGATTCTCTGAGTTGGTAACTCAGCTCTGAGACAAGCCGAAAGTTTACAAAATATTTTAAAAGAGCTTTTGATAAAAATCGAGAGTAATTCATTCACCCCCTATGAACTCTCAAAGCTGTCACTCTTTTTCGATCCTAACAAGGAGTTTTTATGAAATAATATATTTGTAGATGTTATTATTATCTACATAGATTTGAAAGAATTTGTGATCGATATAAATATGGTGTGATAATTCTTTAATATTTGTATCCACTTTTTTACTCTATAATAGAGGCATTGAGTTCAATAAAATTGATCTAGTATTAGTAATTTATGAATTCTATCTATATACTCTTTACTTATTCTCTATTTATTTTATATTTATTTATGATTTATAAGAATCTCTACATTCATATTTTTTAGCATTTTACTTCTCTAAATTATCCTTACATGATTTCTTGAATCTCCACATCTATATATTTTGATAAATATTTTCTTTAACAACAAATTTTAAAAAATATATGTCAAAAAAAAACTACGGATAATATTCATTTATTAAAACTTTATTTCAATAATTTAAATTTTTTTAAATTATAATGTAAAATAGTTTATGCTCTTTTAGTAATTCTGACAATAAAATTTATTATAATATCAGATACATTAATACTTATCGTTGTTTAAATTAAATTCATCAAAACATAATAAGCTTATTTTTTGTAATAAAATCATATAACTTATAATTAATAAAACAACTTATAAAACATATGAACTTATAACTTGTTTTAAATAAGTTTAGCCAAACAGATGATCTAAGTTGAACAAAATCCAGTATAATCCTATATGTCGGCTTTTTTAGAAATTCGATACAGAATAGAATCCAATAAGGTCAGAAACCAATTCCAATCTAGGTTGAACCGGCTTTGTATTTACTCTATTATACATTAAACTAATGAATGAGAAAATAATTTATCACAATGAATGTCGTTATAATTTTATATAAAAGATATTTAATGACCTAAAAATCAAGAACTTACACCGCCAAATACGAAATTCCCTGGTCATTCTTTTTTCACTAATCATGACAACGATGCTTGTTGTTTTTTCAAAGAATTTTTTGAGTACTTCTTTATTTGGTAACCATCATCTGTAGTTCTAAATTTAATAAATGTACATATATAGATATATACTGGTTGCAAAAACATTAATTCCATTCTGGTCCTAATCCATTCCAATTCGATCATCAATCCGGTTCAATCCATTTTTGTTTTGATTCAGTTTGGATAGTATTAAAAGAAACGATATAGTTGAATATACCGTAAGTTAATTTCTCTCTGTTCATTATTAATGTAGCTGAGATTTATAGATTATCTTCAAAATCTTCGATAAACAAAAATATATTGTTTTCAAAAATAAGTGTTTCTTGTACATGTAGAATACGTGTGTTGTCAAATAGTTTTATATAAGAGTCTTCTACTACTTAATGTAGTGCTGCGATATGGTGCACTTAAAAATGTCGTATATGTCAACTATAAAAAAAGAATTGCTCCTTTATTTATCCTTTTTTCCTCACAGTTGAAACTCCAACCTGTCGGCAACCAACTATTTGAGGAAAAGGAGGATACAATCATATATATAATAAAATAAAACTAAGAATGAAGTATATACACGAATAATTTAAAAATGAAAAGAAAAACATAACTAGTTCAGCGGATAAACTTCAACTCTTAAACATATAAAAGTTTATTTCAAAAAAGTCGTCCTATATTTTAAACTTATTCTGTTTAATTTTATACGTCTATTATTTGTCCACAAGTATAGGTATATATCAAAGATGAATGTATTAGAGATATCAAATATATTATCTCGTGTTTTGCTCTTTGATTAAGATTTGATCATGCACAACTTTTTATATTTTATCAGTGGCCAAATATTGAAAAATTTAGATGTGCACAATGTATAAGAGTCTTAATCAATCACGTAAATATGTATCTTATCGAGATTTATCGCAATCTTGATAGATTTGTTGCTGACACAAATCAACAATAAATAGTGGCTCAAACGCAAACACCTAAAAGTTATTCACACCGTCAATTGTAAGATTTGGACTGCTTAGAAGATTCTATAATAATTTGGTTCGTTGCTCGTACATTTCAAAGTTGCGCATTAAAATCAATGACCGGAGTTAACTCTTTATTCGTTTTCCACATTAAATATCATGTTATTTAATTAAACATGATTAATTCTCACGGGATGAATACTTATGGGACAATACGACCTTTGACACATAAAATATAAGAGAAATGAAGTGAATAAGCCTCATTAATTATTTCATACGACATATATGATATCCTATACATTTGACGTTTATCTCTTTTATTATGTTATATCTACAACGTGTGTGTTTCAACAACATATATATATATATATATATATATATGTTGTTGAAACACACACGTTGTAGATATAACATATATATATACATATATATATATATATGTTTTGATGCGTCCTATTTATTCGATGGAATTGAACCATTGTAATTGTGTGATGATGCATGAATCTTAATGGAAGAACACAATTCAGATTTATAAGAGACAATTATCATGCAGAGTATCCCATTAATAATCATTTGATAACCACGATCTCAATGTTTTTATAAAAATATTCTCTCATTTAAGGAAAATAATTTAATTTCAGTCGACACATTCATTATATTTAAATTAAATTTTTTTTTAATCGTTGATATTTGACTTGTGATTATTCTTCCGGTTAGACGGAGTGATGTTATAATTGTCAAACCTTAAGAAATTTAGAATTAAGCACAACTTTAGTGCGGTGACTATTGCTAATCTCCTTCGCTTCATTTTCTTTTTCTTTTTTTTGCTTCTCTTTCATCCTCTCATAACTTAATTGAATGATGATCGGAAAACTATTCTCTATATTGCAGTTATACATTATAAAAATTTAAGGGTGGGGGGTGTTACCATTTTTTGGAGTAAAAATTGTCTATTAAATAATTTAAACATAATCCTCGATCGCTGTACAGTTTTGAAAAAATATAGATATATCGTTCCAACTTCAGATATTATTGGTAAAACAACAAACATTTGATGATACAATATTCCTCTCCCTTGTTTATAAGATGGTCACTATTGAAGCTATTTATTTTGGGGAAAAAAAGGAATTTTACTACTGTATACATGGGTTTATCAAATTGTGTTGGAAATTCCTTAGTATTAATCTATTTAAGATATGAAAATGTTGTAATAATATCATATAACAATATGACAAATGGAGAACTCTCTTGAAAATAATGGCAAATTAAATGTTAAAAAAAATAATTATGTTGGAAGATGTGAAAAGGGAAAAAAAATCATAACGGGAGATGGGTCCTAGCCTCTGGACATCTATTAACAAATAACGATCATATTGGTGTCCATTAAGTATTCAACTTCTTGAATGGTATATATTGAACTGATAATAAATTATTTTTCAGGACATATAATATATCTTTAATTACCTTCTAATATAACAGTATTCTCCAACATGGATATTAAAAAGGCAGAGAAAAGTATGTGTGTATATATATATATTTATTATTCTACCCAACAACCTCTCCATCAATATCCTCATCTGCATAGGTGTAATACAACATCCCTTTCTGTTGGGATCTATTGAAGAAAATAACATTCATATATATATTAATGTAGTCAAATTATCTCAGCCGAGAGCTGCCACCACATCGGGAGCTCAGGAACGTCGGTCGTCGGGATGGCTGGCGTGTGGAGGACGGTTCTTCGTAGTGCCTGCAGCCACATATCACAGGTCAGAGGGCGTCAGAAGTGTGTCCAATGAAGCCCCTCCGATACTTAAGTCAGGCAGGATGCGAGAGCAAAAGAGAGCAAAAAGGCTTATGTAAACTGAGAGCAAGCAATTGTATGTGTCATAATGGGGGAGCGTACCTGGTATTTATAGAGGGGTTAGGCGGTGGAGGTGAGCGATTTACCCGACGCGGGACTCTCTGTTCGACGCACGATGCGCTAGGACGCTTATCTCGACGTAGATTACGCATGGGTTGATGAGCATCTTGAGCGAGATACTTTTCGTGACTTCCGGTGATCTCACAATTCAAAGAGGGAGAGGCGTGTGCTGGTCGAACTCTTGCAGGCGTGACCTTATCCTCGGGAAATACTCCCGAGGTGAGCATGAGTCCTCGGGCGACTTTCCCGATCTAGCTGCATAAGTCGGGCTCTGGAGCGTGCTGTTTGGTTCTCGGGTCCCGAGGTGGTAATAGGGGGCATCAGGAGTATCCCCCGCCGCGAGTCCTAGACGTAGGATTGAAGTATAGGATTGCCTGTAACCGAGGTCGGGACCCGAGCTGAAATTTACGATTTGAGAGAAAACCACGATCCTCGTGATGCCGCGACTTCACCGTTGATAAAAAGACACGTGCACGGTCAGGATCAGGTCAGACTTGGCTTTTGAAGAAGACCACGACCGCGTGATGCCGCATCTCAAACGTTAATAAGATATCATCGGACGGTCTGGATGAAACAACCCCGGTTACCGAGGTGACGCTTGGAGTTCCCCAGATGATCTGGGCCGTTGATGGGCGTGAGATCGGACGGTTCTGAATCGTCCCGAGTTCTTATAAATAGGTGAGGATTTTTCTCATTCTTCACTTTCGCTTTTTACGACGTCGAAACTCTGCCAAATTTCTCTCTCGTTCCCGAGCACCCGAGCTGTTTTCCTAGTCCTCCACTCTTTATTACGTAAGTTTTACCTTCTATAAAAATGTCTTCTCCAAGAACTAGCGTCATTAGGAGTACCGTCGAGCCGATAGATAGTGTTCCCCCGAGCCCAGAAACTAGGGAACCCATGTTGTCCGACCAGGCCGAACTAGGCACCTCGAGTCCCCCATGGTATGAGGAGAAAGCCTCCAACCTTAGGCTGTCGGACATCCCCTTGATCAAGGAGAAAGGGGGGATGTTAGATAAGTTCGAGGTCATCCTCCCGTGTCCCGAGGAGAGGGTCCACCTTTCTCCTCCAGGCTTACACACATAAATGTGAGACCTGAATTTGTATAAGAGATCATTTGTTGGAATGTATCGGGGTTTAGAGATTCTTGGTGGCTTAAGATCTCTGTTTGAATGTTTAAGTTGTGTTTTTGGGTCAAATTCCTCACCTAGAACAATTCTGGGAGTTTTCGTATTTTTGAGATTTTTGGGTGAAAGCTGGTTTTTGGTGAAAGCTGGTTGAATAGTGAAAAACCAGTCGCAACGTGTTTTGGTAAAGCAGGATTATGAAACGCCGTCGTTTGGAGAGATCTGGTAGCGCTTGTAATATCAGCCGTTGCCTTAGCGTGGATTTGTATCGGGTTGGATACGGTGTCGTTTGAATAAGTTGGAGCGACGTCGTTTTGGTGTAGCGCTAGTGTGAGATCTGATCGCGTGTGTGTGTGTGCCTGCTGGTTGTTCAGCCGAAGCAGAGGTCAACGCGGGTCAACATCCCTGTAGCGCGAGGAGGAAACATCATCGTTTGGCTAGCGCTAAGGAACCAGTCGATGCGCATATTCGATTTCCAGACGTCAACGCTGGTCAACTCTTCTGTAGCTTGCAGCTGATTTTGAGAGAGAGTTAGTGACCGGATTTGATGACGTCAGCTGTGCGATGTCGTTTTGACTAATTGCAACACTGCGTTTTATATGTTGCAGCTGGTACCAGCTTTTGGAGGATTTCCCGCGATGTTTAAACCAGTCGTCTGGTTGTCCAGCTTTTGGTTGAGAACCAGTCGTAGGTAGTGTTCTACGACGTCGTTTTGTGTGTTTGGGATTATGCTTTGAGGGTTCGACCAGCCGATGGTTGTTGGTACCTGCTGGTTATGTCGGTGGACTTTTAATCAGATTTCAGCAACTGTGGGATTTATATATATAGGAAGACTTGGTCTTCGTTTGAGATATCAGATCCCATACTTAGAATATTTTCCCCGACATTCGTTCTCTGTTTCTCGAACCCTAGTGCACTGTTCACCGTAGCTTTTCTCCGGCAATTCCCGTCGTTCTCGGTGGTTGTTTTGCTTGTTCGAGGTAGCGTTGGACTCCTCTCGAAAAGCTCTTCCATCTTATACCATTTTTGGAGGTCTGTTGTTAGCTAGAGCGAGGTCGCGAAATTACTGTCTTGGCCGTGTGCTCGCTGTGAGCATTCTCGGTGGTTGTTTTGCTTGTTCGAGGTAGCGTTGGACTCCTCTCGAGAAGCTCTTCCATCTTATACCATTCTTGGAGGCTGTTGTTAGCTAGAGCGAGGTCGCGAAGTTACTGTCTTGGCCGTGTGTTTGCTGTGAGAAGGTAGCTTCGAATTGTTGTAAGATCTTAGCTTTAGTAAGTTGATTTAAGATCCCTGTTAAGTGGTATTGATGGGATTGATCGCTGGTTGAGTTGTAACTCCCGGCAGTACCTTCTGTGTATTTGAGTCCCGATGATTTATGCCCCTGTGTGCTTTGATAGGTTGTTGTTCAGCTTTCTCGGGACATTTGTTGTGGTAATTATTACACAGAAGTATAAGGTACGGATTGGAGCTTGTAATACAGCGATGTTATGGCTTGGATAATTTTTCAGATGGCTATTTGATGGCTGCTTTTTTGTGAGATGATTGTTGGTTATGTGGTGTGTACTTGCTGATGCTATTATTGTTTCGCATATGTTTATATGCTTGTTATTCCAGCATGTTGCTTACACGCATTTGCATCTCCGTTCAGCTTTTGCAGCCATTGCTCCGTTGTTATTGTTCTGTTTACTTACCATGATGCGAGGGCGAGCGGCAATACCGCACTCTCATCTCCCTGCTGGGATTTGTTAGCCACCATGCGCCGAGTGGTTAACTACCACAGTTCATGGGCGAGGCAACGGCAGGTTGAGTTGTTGATGCGTCTGATAAGGGTGGGCGAGTAGGGGTGAGTGGGTAGCACCCACATGTCCTACACTCACCGTGGCCACATATTCTGTTGCAGATTCCGTTGAGCTGTTGTCTCCTTCCTCATGCATAGCATCTGCATTTTATTCTTGTTGTTTACTGCTGTTATATAATTGCTCTCCGTACTGGGGTTTGACCCCATGTCCCTCTGGGGCTTGGTTGTTTTCCTTGTTATGTTGTTTTCAGGAAACCCAGGTTTTACAGCTGGTCGTGGTTTTAACCCAGCTGGTGATGCCCCAGGAGGTGGTTGAGTATCCCAATTGCATATAGCATATTATTATGTAACAGTTGAGTTAGCCAGGGGATGCATGTGCTTCGTTGTTGTATCCAGTGGTTGGAGTCTGATACTTGTTTTCGTATGCTATATTGTTTGTGTTGTTTAGTGGTTTTTATAAACTGGGATATCTACTTTTGAGTATCGCACTATTTTAAATTATATCGTTTTAAACCGTCAGGCCAAAAGCGAAAATTTTACCCGCTTTTTAGTAGCTTCCACATGTGTTTGTATGTTTTATCTCTGATTTGAGCACGAGGCCTGACATTTTACATCAACAAATTAGAAATGAGTCTCCAGTTCCCGATACCGAGGTTCATCACTATCCTCTGCAAACACATTATTGCACAAAGTAGGACAGTGCATGTTCTAAAAGTAGATTTAAACGAAACAGCACGCACCGCCAACTCTGATTTGAAATCAGTTTGGAGCTGCATTAGCTTCTGTTCTTGAAAGGTTTGAGAATCGATAGTACATGAGTCTGGTCTGAAAAAAAAAACCATCTGGAAATAACCCGAAATCCCTGAAAATCCCTGAAAATTGAAGCTTAAAACAGTTTAAAACAATGAATGCAGAAAGAAATAGTCATTAAGCTTTGATTTGTTTATGGAAGTTCGACGGTAGCACCTTATGTGTCTCTCCTTCTTCCAAACTGGAAGGATTCACTTTAGAATACTTTGATTTATGCAACGACTTGTACAAAACCACTCGGTCAGGCCGCATCTGAACTGAAATCTTAGACTCCAAACTGGACACGAAGTTTTACTTCTTCGTGTCAAGACATAATTGATATGATTTGATTTTACATTCACATAATCTGTTTCGCTCAGCTCTTATAATTATGAGTGAATGTGTGTGTGTGACAAATTTTCTAATACAGTGTATTCTCTCAATTGTATTATCACACACTGTCGTGTTCTTCATGATCTTCATTTTAGCTCGACGACGTCTGCTGGTAGTGCACATCTTGATATTCTGTTCTAGTCCAAACTTGCACTCTATGCACACACACAGCTTCTGAGAGTTCTCTATTTGGTCTCACGTTGATGACTTCTCTTCATCAATTCAGCTTGTATATGTAGCCTCTGATCTGCTTCTACTACTCTAAACCGCTCTATTTTGTTCTCTACTGATTCACTCTTCTCAAACTGATCTCATCTGAACTTTTCTGTACTGTTCTGATCTAATTCTGATCCGATTCTACTGTTCTGATCAACCGACTGCTCTTCTCTTAACTTTTCTGTTTGATTGTTCTTTTCTGATATGTTCTACTCTGTTTCTGTTCTAAATCAAATTGCTTGTATCTAATCTGAACTGTTCCATTCTGCTCTGTTGTGTTCTATACAACCGATGCACTGCATTTCAACTGATCTAAACTTCTCTTGGTATCTGAACTGATATTATTCGAACTGATCCGCTCTTCTCAACTCTGAACTGATCTGCACTTCTTCTCAACTGAGCTCAATTCTTCATTCATATTGTATAGTTCTTTAGCTGATATGCTCGACTCTGTTCTGATCTGATTCAGCTCGGCATATGCACTCAATTAAACCGTTAGAAACAAAGTTCATAAAAATTAAGATCTGATATGTTTCCAGATCCAATAAAATAGTTGAGATTTACTAAGTTCACCAAATTATTGTTAAATTTATGCATGACAATAGAAAAAGAATTTAATACGACAATTTGAGAATGACCTAACTTCTTGGGGTATTTATCAAACGATTCAAATGTTAAGAACTAACTGAAACGTAAATTTCGGTTTATATGATTTGGTAAAATTTGTTTTGTCGGTTTTAGTAATTCAGAAAATTTTTGTTTTGGGTTCGGTTTTGGGTTTATAAACTTAAAAACCAAAAAAACAAACCGATCGTTCTACATATAATATAATTTACACTATTTGTTGAGTTAAGTGTGCATGTATGAAAGTAATACTGAGATGGATGACCTCCTGGAAAGCTCTCGTGCGTCAAGATACTGATGTTGTGCCGTTTGATTTGGTTGGCTAGGTGGACCGTAAAAGAGTGATACCAAATCTTAACGGATAATTCTATCTCTGGGGATAGGGTCGATGGTAGGGATATGGTAAGACTGATCTTTAAAGAGAAATGAGACACTATCAGCAGTTAGACACGCACCTCCCCGATCTCGTGGGCCTAACAGCACAACCCTAACACACACAATAGATGTTACTGTATGCTGTTATATTATAAGAAAATAAAGTTGCACCTTGGATAACAGCTATAGATTTTGGCCTAGTATTAAATGCTTGATCCTAACAATTGGTATCAGAATGAGGTCAAGGTTATGAGTCTCCAAAGAAGCATATTTCTATACTTTTTGGGGGAGAAATTGTTCAGTTAAGCATGATGTGTGAGAGTAATATTTGGATGTATGACCTCCTGGAAAGCTCTCATGTGTCAAGCTGTTGACGTTGTGCCGCTTCATATGATTGGCTTGGTGGGCTGTAAAAGTGTGCTACCAAATCTTAACAGACAATTCTATCTCTGCTGGAGATAGGATCGATGGTAGGAAAATGGTAAGTAAAGAAAATAAATAATATCAGCAGTTAGACACGCACCTCCATGGACTTGTGGGCCTAACATGCCAACTCTAGCACACAATAGGTGTACCCTGTGTGACCATATTATAAGGAAATAAAGTTGCATCTTGACTAACAACTAAAGATTTTGGCCTACTTGTAAGCGGTATATCCTAACACTATTTCAAATTTGTGTGTATGATATAATAAAATAAATTAAAAGGAAACAGTTATCCATTGAAACATAAATATTGATTTATCATTGACAACAGAGGAAGGGTAAGACCAATTTCTAAAGGATATGAGACAACACCAGTAGTTAGACAGACAACTTCCCCGACTCATGGACCTAACAATTGGTATCAAAGCAGGTCGAATGTTCGAGTCTCCCAAGAAGCATATTTCTACACTTCATGGGGGAGATTGTTGAGTTAATCGTGCATCGGTGAGAGTGGTACTGGGATGTATGATCTATTGGGAAGCTCTCGTGCATCAAGCTACTGACATTGCATCGCTTGATCTGGTTGGCTAAGTAGGCCATAAAAAGTGATGTTAGATCTTAACGGGTGATACTATCTCTATTAGGCATACTGTCGACGGTAGGAAATGGTAAGACTGATCTCTAAAAGAAATGAGACAGCATCAGTAGTTAGACATGCATCTCCCGGACTCATGGGTCTAACGGTCAACCCTAACGCACACAATAGGTGCACTCCGACACTGTCATATGTAGAAGAAAATAATTTGCACCTTGGCTAACAACTATAACATTTGGCATAGTGGTAAATATTTGATCCTAAACAATTGGTATCAGAGTGAGGTCATGGGTTGGAGTCTCCTAATAAACATATTTCTATATTTATAAGGGGGTTAGATATGTTAAAACTGCATGAGTGAAAGTAGTACTATTTTCGATGATCTGCTGGGAAACTTTCATACGTCAAGGTGCTGGACGTTGTGTCGTTTGATCTGGTTGGCCATGTAGACCGTAAAAGAGTGATGCTAGATCTTAACGAGTAATACTATCTCTGTTGGGGATAGGGTCAGCGGTAGGGGAATGTTAAGACTGATATGAAACAACACCAACAGTTAGACACAAATCCCATCGGACTCATGGACCTAACAGCCCAACCATAACGCGTAGAATAGGTGCATTCTATGTTGTCACATATATGAGGAAATAAAATTGCAACTTGGCTAATAGTTATAGTTTTTGACCTAGTAATAATTTAATTCTAATAAACGGTTAACTTAAATTGAATTAACCAGACTATAATAAAAGAAAATGAAAAACATTGAAATACAATTATTCTATTATGTTTCTTGAATCGATTTAAGCGAAAGAGTTTAAATTTATAGAATATCAATTTACTGGATTAGAAAACAACAATTTAATTTTCAACACAAAAAAACCAACTATATATCATGAGGTGAAGTGTGATTTTGAAATTTCAAAGGGGTTTCGCCACAAATAACCATATTTTGTTTATAGATCAATGAGTGGGTACACTTGATAATTGATAATTGATGTATACGTAGGGGTGTCAATTCGGGTGGGTCGGGTGGGTTCGGATCGGGTTCGGGTGAAAAGTAAAAAAAAAAATTCCCAACCCGAACCCAACCCGAAATGGCTAAACCCGAACCTGATTTTTTTCGGGTGGGTTCGGGTTGGGTTATCGGGTTGGAGTGTATTTTAGTGTTAATTTGGGTTGATCGGGTGGGTTCGGGTCGGGTTGAATATTTTTTTTTTAAAAACTCCCAACCCGAACCCAACCCGAACCCGAACCAACCCGAAATGGCTCAACCCGAACCTGATTTTTTTCGGGTGGGTTCGGGTTGGGTTCTCTAGTTGGGTCAGAATTTGACACCCCTATGTATACGTTTCAAAATTTGGACTCACCCAAGTAAGTGTGTGTACCAACAACCGGGTCATGAGAGGACGTCTATTTAGTTAATTTTTATAGGGGGGCTTTGGTACAAAAGCTCGTTAAAAATTTATATGCTTATTATTAGTTTATTTTCCTTTTTGCTATCCTTTGTCAAATCTTAAAATAAATTTTTCATTAGAAATTAATTATTAAGACTTAAGACTAGTACGTACCACACGATTGAAAACACAGTCGATAAACTAAAGATTTATTAACCGCAAATTTTACTCTAAACAATATGAGAAATTGTATTATGATCATTTAACTTTGTCATTTATTACAGTTTAATCATGCATTATGTCAAATTAACGTTTGAACGAAAATAAAAACAAACGCTAAAATTTGACTGTAGATTTCAAATATACAGAACGATTTTATAATTTTGTCACATATATATGACGAATAAAAAACTTTTAAAATATGTAACTAATATAATTCAGTATCCATTATCATTATTTTACAAATAAATATCTGAGCAAGGAAGTAGTACAACGTGGCGATGTGTCATGAATTTGATTCGGGTTGGATATATGGTTTGGTAGGTCGATGACACTCAAGTATTAGCTGTCATTAATTCCTCCGCTCTTAATATAATTAAGTTACTTGTTTCTTATATCAAATTTCATTATTATCAGCCATATATGTATGTATGAATGTAACATGGAGTCTTCAAAGGCACAGACGAGTTGGTGAGATCTTGGGTGATGTGAGAATAACTTCCCCGACTTCACGGATTCGATTCTCGTATGGAACATACCCTACTTAAATATTGTGAGGTATGCTCTGGAAATTAGTCCGTTATATGAGTCCTATCCCCCGGGCCCCTGCCTACTCGTGCATATTCCTCGATTTATCATCTGTATGGGTCAAGGGATCTCTGATTTATACATAGAGTTAGCCCATTAATGGGTTAATTTTTTAAAAAATGAATGTAACGTGGATATATATACACCCGACAATATGGGGAAAAGTAATGGTGAGAAGCCGGCCGAGACCTTAACACAAAGGAACAGTATCTGATTTCCCAGTTGGGCTATTAAATTTGTGTCGAAAAAAGAGTAGATTTTATTCTCACTTTCTATAAAATTTTGAATTGGTTCTCTGTTCTGTTTCCTTATAGACATCGTGCGATGGGCGGTGAATTTCTCTACGTCTTAACTGGAATTTCCTACCTACGATGGTCACTGAATTTCTTGGAGTAGATATAGTAATATACTTATAACTATAAAGGTTTGGGTTTCACACCAACACTCACAACTATTATTATTAATGATAAAATATGAACTTAAATATATTTAATACAATCGTAACAAACATTATATAGGGTAAGATTTGAAAATTAACTAACGTTTGGGGAGATTAATTAATAAGATCGATGTTTTGTGTTTAGAAGGGGGTAAAAAAACATACCTATGTATTTTAAAAACTTTGTTGTAGAATGAGTTGCAATAACTCGAGCTCTCGAAAACTAGAACACTGAGAGATTATGTCAAGTTTGATTTTGAAAACAAGGAAAAAATAATGTATATAATCCTCTAAAATCGATTTATGAAATTTGAAAAACATCTGAAAAAGTATGCAAGTGAAGTTGTAAATACATTTCGATTGAAGCATTTTATCAAAAACCTAAAATGATTCAACAATGTATATGGAAATCATGAACGAATGCAATAGTAAACACATCTTTGTTTACGGAAGTTCTAAGCCAATACCTTTTACATCTCTACTTTGTCCATTGAAAGGATCCACTATAAGAATTTGTTTTATACAACAACTTGTACAAAACCACTTCAAGTTTAGAATCTAGTTATTGCCTAAATTGAAATTCTTAGAAAAATACTACAAGCACAATGTTTAATATCTTGTGTAAAAAATCTCACTCAACTAAACCTAGAAACACAATTCTCGTGTGTGTGAGTGATTGTGCGTGAGAAAATAAATAATTACAGGACTTACATATATATCTTCACATAATGACTCTCATCTAGCTTGATTTCTTCATGTAGGTTCCCAAGCTATTTTTTAATTTTTCTCTTCTCTCTGCTACACTAGTTAATCTTTCAAGTGCTAGTATTTTATAGTTTTCAAATGTGATAAGAATATTAGATACAAAGATATAGTCGCTGGAAAAACTTCTGGCACTTTTTGGTCAGCTTTTACTTCCGACACTGTCCATGTATTGGTTGTTTTGAATTAAATTGTGCTGATCTACCTTAGTCGAACTACGATGATCCAACTCAGTCGAACTGTGCTGAACCAGCTCAGTCAAATGTGTTGATCTAACTCAATCAAACCAAGCTCATATCTTTTCATTCGTTTGTTCCCGTAAAAGTGATGAAAAGAAAAGTTATAGCTCTACAACATGGCTTTCTATAGCAACATGAATCACTCGATTTGGAGCTTGTTTATGAGCGATATACTCGAAACACTATATTATGCTCATCATGTAACTTCGTCTTCATTTGACACTTTATCCGGACTGGTATGATGCTTTCGACCGCTGAAGCTCCAATTCAGTTTTCAACTTGTGAACATAATTAATATTGTTTTGGCTTTCCAAAGCTTTTTCAATAGTTTCATTTGGATAATCGAGCTAGAATACATCAAGATTGTAGTGAAATTGCTCACTTATGTTTTGTTCAAGGAACTTCATCCTATCGGAAATCCTAATGAAACTTGTAGCATTTTGTTAGCATGGCGGCACTTGAGATTCGTCGGGTTTACCAAAAATACGAGTTGTAGATATTCGAGTTGCTTTCCAACAATTCAAGCCACTTGTAATCTGGAACATCGGTGTGTGAGATAAACTTAAAATGCTCAACAAAAACTTAAGGCTCCGTTTGGATACGTTTTATAAAAATATTTTTATAAAAGTGTTTTTAAAAAAATTCTTGCAAAACGTTTTGGAAGTTCTTATAAAGGTAAGTATGTGTTTGGACAACTATTTTATTTTTAAATTAAAAAATATTAGATAATTATTTTAAAAAGATTTGTTGGATCTGTTTTGACAGATCCTGATTAAGTTTTGAATTACACAAAACCTGTTATTGTGTTTCTAACAATTCCATTTAAGCGTACAGGTTTTAGAAACGAAGAAGACGATCAGACGCAAGCTATATTTGTCCAGCCGATGGTTCGCTATATAAACAATCAGCAGTTGTTTTGATGTTCATAAGAATCGGCAGTTGAATTAGCAATGGAGACGTCCAGAGTTATATCAGCTGTTCATAATCAGGCGGTGGCCAAGAAATCAGCTGTAGCATGATGAACCAGCTGAAACGATGTCAACCAGCTGCAAGTGCTAAAGAGCGAAGTGAACCAGCTGGTACATGTATTGAGAAGCTTGCTGGAGAAATCTATCGAAGAAGAAGATGCGCAAGTTACTGTTGACGAATCTGTTAGCAGTAGCGATTATAAGTACTGTTGATTAATCTATTAACAGTCGCTATTCAAGAAGAAGAAGAATCGCGAGCTGGAGCGATGAAGAAATCAGCTGGAAGCGTAGATGACATCAGCAGTGACATCATCATTCAGCAGGAAGCTACAGTGATCAGCAGGAAGATTCAGCAGATGAGAAGAGATGCGCTAGATATGGTATGAGCTGTGATGACATCAGTCTTGATGTCATCACAATCAGCAGTTGGCTATCAGCAGATGAAGTGAAGCGCATAAGATGAAGCGACGTCGTGCTGGGAATCAGCAGATGGATTAGTGTTGATGACGTCATCGGTGACATCATCACATTCAGCAGATGGCTTGAGAGATCCAGTCGCAAGCTACTGTTCATCAGCAGATGCTATTTGGAGAAAGCGATTGCAAAACGATGTCGTTTACATAAGTTGATACGACAGCGTTTTGCTCTTGCGCTAAAGATTCAGCAGGAAGACTTTGCGTTGATTATTTCAGCAGTCGAAGCTACAGTGGATCCAGTCGCAACACAAAGATTTCCAGACGCAGTGTTTTGGAGCAACCAGACGCAAGAAGATAAATCTATTGTTGTTGAAGAAGATTCAGGCGAAGCAATTGATAAACCAGACGCAAGCAACAGCAGCATCCAGTCGAGAGCTTATTTGAATCAGCTGTTGCTATATATTCAGTCGCGAGATACAGTGTCCAGTTGCAAGAAATCCAGGCGCAAAGAAAAGAAGAAGTAGCAAAGCGCAGCAGTTGAAAGAATGATTCAGCAGCGAAGCAGTTGACAACTTACGAAGAATTATCAAAGATGAATGTCAACTGCTGAGCCCAATTCAAATGGCGAAAGCGACAAGAAGCCTGCAAAAGAAAATGACACAAGTATTGTTCCCTTGTCGGTACTTTACATAGGAGCGTTGCACTGAAATGGAAAGAAGACAAGATAGTCATATGGAGCGCAGAACAGTTTTGGAAGCTATCCAACGGGAAGAAATTCTACAGAGGCTATATATTCGAGGCGACACCAATTGAAGAAGTGTTGGAGAGTTCGTCCAGTTGAGAGACGACGTTGGTGCAACTACATTAGTGTGGCAGAAATATATTGAATATACAGTGCACCAACGGAGGGAAAAATGAAGAGATAGACGAAGCAATCGATCGCCATTAGAGAGGAGCTTTCACGAGAGTTGATTGCTGAGTCTAGATTAGCTTGTTAGAGCATATCCCTCGTGTGTGAGAAAAACAGAGAGATGAGAGCTTAAATGTATCAATCTCACACACCCTGCGCGAGTCTCGGGCAGATGCCAAGCTTCTATTTTCGTTGTGCTGTAAGATCACTTGGAGCGAGGCTCAGTGACAAGCACATGGGGCGAGATAGAAGAATGAAAAATCTGAGCTGTTCTCTGTACTGGTTCTTCATAATTTTAAGCAACTCAGTAGCACGTGTTATTTGAAATATTTCGACTCTGATTTGTATTTTAAATTGTTCTGTTTTGCGGATTCCAGCTGGTGCAAAATTTTGATTTTAAAAATGATTTGAGCTCATGTTATAAAAGACAGGGAGAGTGGCGTCACTGTCTTTGTTAATTTGAGCAAATGCATCAGCTCCTGTTTTCAAAATCATATAATGTTGCATATGGTGCTTCCCAAATGCTGTTTTCGTTTTTCAAAGTTAAAACTCCTGCTGTTACGTTGCTTTTGCTGTAACAGTGTAGGGAGAGCTTTTGTTTTAAATCGGGAAGTCCAGCAGTTCACTCTCTTTTTGATTCCCACAAAAAGGGAGAGAATTGTTAGAACATGCATCATTGATTTGAGGTTTTGTGTAAATCAAAAAGGGAGAGATTGTTGGATCTGTTTTGACAGATCCTGATTAAGTTTTGAATTACACAAAACCTGTTATTGTGTTTCTAACAATTCCATTTAAGCGTACAGGTTTTAGAAACGAAGAAGACGATCAGACGCAAGCTATATTTGTCCAGCCGATGGTTCGCTATATAAACAATCAGCAGTTGTTTTGGTGTTCATAAGAATCGGCAGTTGAATTAGCAATGGAGACGTCCAGAGTTATATCAGCTGTTCGTAATCAGGCGGTGGCCAAGAAATCAGCTGGAGCATGATGAACCAGCTGAAACGATGTCAACCAGCTGCAAGTGCTAAAGAGCGAAGTGAACCAGCTGGTACATGTATTGAGAAGCTTGCTGGAGAAATCTATCGAAGAAGAAGATGCGCAAGTTACTGTTGACGAATCTGTTAGCAGTAGCGATTATAAGTACTGTTGATGAATCTATTAACAGTCGCTATTCAAGAAGAAGAAGAATCGCGAGCTGGAGCGATGAAGAAATCAGCTGGAAGCGTAGATGACATCAGCAGTGACGTCATCATTCAGCAGGAAGCTACAGTGATCAGCAGGAAGATTCAGCAGATGAGAAGAGATGCGCTAGATATGGTATGAGTTGTGATGACATCAGTCTTGATGTCATCACAATCAGCAGTTGGCTATCAGCAGATGAAGTGAAGCGCATAAGATGAAGCGACGTCGTGCTGGGAATCAGCAGATGGATTAGTGTTGATGATTTCATCGGTGACGTCATCACATTCAGCAGATGGCTTGAGAGATCCAGTCGCAAGCTACTGTTCATCAGCAGATGCTATTTGGAGAAAGCGATTGCAAAACGATGTCGTTTACATAAGTTGATACGACAGCGTTTTGCTCTTGCGCTAAAGATTCAGCAGGAAGACTTTGCGTTGATTATTTCAGCAGTCGAAGCTACAGTGGATCCAGTCGCAACGCAAAGATTTCCAGACGCAGTGTTTTGGAGCAACCAGACGCAAGAAGATAAATCTATTGTTGTTGAAGAAGATTCAGGCGAAGCAATTGATAAACCAGACGCAAGCAACAGCAGCATACAGTCGAGAGCTTATTTGAATCAGCTGTTGCTATATATTCAGTCGCGAGATACAGTGTCCAGTCGCAAGAAATCCAGGCGCAAAGAAAAGAAGAAGTAGCAAAGCGCAGCAGTTGAAAGAATGATTCAGCAGCGAAGCAGTTGACAACTTACGAAGAATTATCAAAGATGAATGTCAACTGCTGAGCCCAATTCAAATGGCGAAAGCGACAAGAAGCCTGCAAAAGAAAAGGACACAAGTACTGTTCCCTTGTCGGTACTTTACAGAGGAGCGTTGCACTGAAATGGAAAGAAGACAAGATAGCCATATGGAGCGCAGAACAGTTTTGGAAGCTATCCAACGGGAAGAAATTCTACAGAGGCTATATATTCGAGGCGACGCCAATTGAAGAAGTGTTGGAGAGTTCGTCCAGTTGAGAGACGACGTTGGTGCAACTACATTAGTGTGGCAGAAATATATTGAATATACAGTGCACCAACGGAGGGAAAAATGAAGAGATAGACGAAGCAATCGACCGCCATTAGAGAGGAGCTTTCACGAGAGTTGATTGCTGAGTCTAGATTAGCTTGTTAGAGCATGTCCCTCGTGTGTGAGAAAAACAGAGAGATGAGAGCTAAAATGTATCAATCTCACACACCCAGATTCATTCACATCTATCTGTGAATGAATCTCGAAATCTGTTTACAGTTCCCGTCCAAGCATGAAGACGTAAAACTCTTGTGTATGTAGTCAGTCACACAGCTGCGGCTGTTGTGCATTTGAGGAGTCTAGGAGTTCTCACAGCTGCTGGTTGTGGGATTGGGTCTGTACACGCAGTTGTAAGATCAAATCTTCTAGTGGAGCCTTCCGAGGTGGAAGAAGGGGAGATGTAGGATATTGATATCCGAACTTCCATAAACAAACCTGCTGAGTATCGTGTTCTTTAAGCATTCAGTATTGCATATTTACTTAGCACGCATACACGTTTACAGATCAGCACTTGCTTATACTTAGCATACGCATAAACAGAATTCAGCACTTAGCATCGCATTTCAGCAGCACACAAGCACACAAGTCTCGAACAGATTTATGTTGTACATAAATATGTTTGAGTTGTTTTAAAATATAGGATTCAGTTCTGGTATTTTCCGCATGATTTTTAAATCATACCAGATCTGTTTCCGGTGCTCTTCATCGTGTGATTTTATTTGTTCAAGAACAACGAGCTATTGCAGCTCCAGTTATATCGGCAGCGAGCAAAATTTCGAAAAGCCTTTTAAACGCGCTCTTGCTTCTGATCTCTTAGTGATCCTAATTTATAAACGGACCAACAAGTCTCAATGACGTTTCGAGTCGTGAGGACTAATCAGTACAACCATGACCTCGGACTTATCCACTCGACAAATGGTAACCACTTGGAAAGTCCGAACGAGGGTAGTTCGATAGATCACCAGGTCACTATCTATCTGCATGCTCAGAACATCACCATGTTCCCTACCAATGAAACATGGTACTTCGCATCGCAGATACTGGTCTCGAGCTCGGGCGGCCGTTATCCTCATTTTGACGGCCCAATCGACTAGGAACATGTTCAGAACTACACAGTGACTATTAGATGTGTTCATGATAGCCGTCAATATCCGAACTTCCATAACAAACCTGCTGAGTATCGTGTCTTTAAGCATTCAGTATTGCATATTTACTTAGCACGCATACACGTTTACAGTTCAGCAGTTGCTTATATTTTAGCATATGCATAAACAGAATTCAGCACTTAGCATCGCATTTCAGCAGCACACAAGCACACAAGTCTCGAACAGATTTATGTTGTACATAAATCTGTTTGAGTTGTTTTAAAATATAGGATTCAGTTCTGGTATTTTCCGCATGATTTTTAAATCATACCAGATCTGTCTCCGATGCTCTGGTGAGTTTTTAGATGTTCAAGAACAACGAGGTATTGCACCTCCAGTGTATCGGCAGCTCGCAGAATTTCAAAGGCTTTTAACAAAAGCGCGCCTGCTGATCTTTTTGATCCTATCATCGGACCAACAAGATTTATAATTAAGAAATAGTATTAAAATAGCATTTGGATGATTAATCTAACAAAAAATATTTAATTGACCATTCGCATAAAATTTACCTATAGTTTGTATTCAAAAAACATTATAAAATATCTTTCACTTGTTCTTAAAAAAGTGTACTTCAAAACTAGTTTTTTAAAAATATTTTTCAAAAACATTTTATAAAATCTTGTCCAAACACATGCTTTAAGTTTTTTGAACTGTAAAAACACTAAAAACGTTTTTATAAAACGTGTCCAAACGGAGCCTAAGTATGTTGTAATTCTTTTTTGGTAACTTTGCATTTTTAACTTTGCATCAGCCACTATACATGAATAAATATGTTACAAATACATCAATAAATTTTGTGGCATCAAAATCAAGATCACCCCATTTACAGACACAACATTAATCTTGACAACTATTTTAATAAAAAGGTAATTTGAATAGGAATAACAAATTATGCAGTATACATAACACTACCCAAATTATGATATATGTAATCAATATCACTTTACATACCAATCAATTCAAACGTCTCTTGGTTATTCCATTTAGAAAAATTTCGAACACCTCTCTGAATGTGATATGGTTTGGGGGCATGACAACGACACTTCAATTTAAAATTTTAAACCCCTAACAACTTAAGTTTTACTCAAAAAAAAAAAAACCAAAACAAAAGTTTAGCATGTTTTCACTGGTTAATTATTGGTATCCAACATAAAAAAAATATTAAAATGGTTTCATCTTAACAGTAGAAATGATTTCTCCAGCTTGATGAGTAATTATTTATTACTACATGAACGTAAGAAATTCATATTTATTTCCTTTTTAGTTTAGCATATTAATTAACTTAGAATACTGAAATTTGAATTTATGCTGAATAATTTATATCGCTTTTTTTATTTTATAAAAGTATGCTGTAAACATTTCATTCCAACTATTTTTAAATAATCGTGCTGCTAATAATTAACTCCACGTTCTGTCAATTCTCAAATACTTTATTTTTCTTTGTTTATCCCCGATCCTCAATTTCACCAAACCACACAATCACAATCATGTTAACACAAAGTTAATGAGATAATAATTTAAAGTCACTATTATACAATTAGATAGACTAGGCTTATTATCATAAGCTTAGAATGTTTAATTATCTGAGATAAAAGTTTAAATAATATCCAATAACTATCTGACAATAAGCTAGTGCTAACCCAATGGCTAAATACAAGACGGCCATATATATGTACATTTTCGCATAGGCTCATATATCGTATTACAAGAAGAAAAACAGATATAGTCGTCCCGTATCTTTTGGTACTCAGGGCAGCTACCCATATGGTGGCATGCATGAACTAATTCCTTACAATATGAACCTAAAACAAACGTTGTATGTTCAGAAATCCTCTTGTGCTAACATCAAATATAAAGAAAATAACAATAGATGTTATGATCAAGCGCTTATTATTGTGCCAAAATATACAGTGACTAGCCAATGTATAACTTTATTTCCTTATACATGTGACAGTGCAGAGTGCACCTATTGTGTTTGAGAGTCGTGTTGTTTATGTCTATGAGTCCGGGGAAGTGCGTGTTTAATTGTTCGTGTCATCTTATACCTCTTAGAGATCAGTTTTACCCCTTATCCTATGTCGGTCTTATCCCAGCAAGATAATATTATCTGTTAAAGTACGACGTCACAATTTTACGGTCACCTAACTAACCATATCAAAAAACCATCTCCCGTTTTAGACCAAGTCTAATAAACTGGTTATTTCGAGTCGGTAGGACAAGAACATTCAAGGGGGTTTACTCTTTTTGTCATGATAATAAATGCATGTATGTACTTAATTAAGTACAATTAAGTAGTTATTATGTTTTTCAACCAGCAATGGACCAATGACATCAAATACACAGAGACAGGACCAAAACGTAACTGTTATAATAATTTATCACAACAGAAATCATAAAAAAATAAAGTCAATCCTTTCTACCATTTTTTTATTTCTGCCTTGCCCACTATAAATATTTAGCTGAATTAGTGATCCTTTCCAAGCCATCTTCATCAACTGCACAAAATATCATTCAGAGAAGGAAAAAATATAAACCTTCCGAATTCCCATAAAACTTGTGCTAGCTAACAATGGAGTCATTTGGAGCTTTTCCAGATGCTGAGTCTTTGTTTCATTTAAACTCCAGCGAATTTGTTTTCTCCAATCATGTTCAAATCCAATCAAGCTTGCTGGCTGAGAACATGGCTCAAATGGATAACAGTATATTCTTCACAACTGACACTGATTTTAGTAGTGTTCCACAAGAAAGTGGCGAGTGCAGCGAATTCGACGGCGGATTCTTGCTCGATCATGGCTGTGGAAACCTTAATGCTAACGGTGGCGGTTTCCTGCATGATGAGTCCATCCCATTTTATCTGATGGACTGCGAAAACGACAACTTAATGGTGCCGGTTTTTACTGACGAAACGATGGAGGAGATTCTCCAGTCGAGTAATGCAGGAAAAATCCAGGCTATGTTGTCCAGCGATTCTTGCCAAGAAATGCAGCTCAAGAGGAAGTATGAAACAACGAGCAATCAGGTTGATCTTTATAATGGGTACGAAATCCAATCCCATGAGGATAAATCTGCTGATAAGAAGAGATCTCGTGTTTCAAAAGATGTGAGTATGATAAAGAACTTTGTAATTTACTCACCTATCAGTTTCCCACAATCTTTTACATATTTCTTGTTCCATGTACCTGATTCCATTGATTAATTGCAGCAAAATAAGAGGAGCACTAGCGCCAAAAAGAACAAGAAAGTTGTCGCAATTAGCAATGATATTGAAGAAGAGAACATCATCAATAGTTCTTTAACAAATGGACAAAGCTCAAGCAGTTTCAGCTCTGAGGATGATCACTCCAATGCTTCTCAAGACAACAACGCGGCGTCGAACTCGGAATTGAACAACTCAAAAGGGAAGGCCAGAGCCAACCGAGGGTCGGCAACTGATCCTCAAAGCCTTTATGCAAGGGTAAATTAAAGACACAAAAAACTCACAAGTTTCCAATGCCTGGTTAAAATTTGTTAAGAAAGTGCACTGATCTTACATCATCCCTTGTGTGATTTTCAGAGAAGAAGAGAAAGAATCAATGAGAGATTGAGGATCTTGCAGAATCTGGTCCCAAATGGAACAAAGGTAAATATTTTCATCTGGTTGAAACATTATTCGATTCTATGGCTATCATCACAAAGTCTAATCTAACAATGGGGCTGCATTAGGTCGATATTAGCACGATGCTCGAGGAGGCCGTTCAGTACGTGAAATTTTTGCAACTTCAAATCAAGGTATTTTCGCGAAATGAAGAAAATTAGTATTGTGTTCATATTTTTCGCGCACGAGGTTCTTGGTTTCGGCCTGATCATATCTGAAAACTAAGTTGATGTGTTTCATGTTTGCAGTTGCTAAGCTCGGATGAGTTATGGATGTATGCTCCAATTGCTTACAACGGGATGAACATCGGCCTCTATGACAAGATTTCTCCAAATCTATTGTCTTAATCATCATACATATGGCTAATCTTTTTTTGCTCCAATTTCAAAGCAAAATGCTGACATGTAACCGGCTGAGGCAGATTCGAATTTCGTTTTTTTTTTTTTTAGGATTATATTTATCTCTTGTTATTGTATATAACCATTTTAATATATACGTGAAATAAAATTCTTGGTTCGTACACATTTGACGAAGTTCCCATTCCATCACTATTCACGATCCGGACTGAATGTAACATATATGTGCTGGTAGGTAGGTAAACTTTCTAGAGGCTGGATTATGGCGGCCTTGATTAATAAGTCCTGGATTTGGATCCAGCGAATAATTACCTAACGTAATTTTGGCCCATAATATGGGCCCGATACTTTTTGTTTATAAAGGTTTTGGATTGAAAAAATGTAGAATGGAAAGGTTGAGGTAAAAAGGATTATCTTGCCTCCATGATGAATTTATGCCTAAGAACTGAAAGCGTCAAATTTTGCACTCAAAGAGAATTGTCAACAATGATATGGATTTTTAGTGTATGATCAAAAGTGCCTTCAAAATTCAGTGTATATATAATACAATATGGAAAAAATGGTACCCTTTATAATTTTGTAAAATATAAAGTAAGTAATTTTACTTTGCTGCAATATCCATGTGTGTATATATGTATATCCCTCATGTTTTTACTAGGTGAAAAATAAATAAAAAGAAATATAAATACATTTTTCAATCAAGTTATTCCGGTTATACATCATTTTACTCAAAATTCTTCTTCTTTAAAACCACATATTATGTGTACACTCTTTTAGAATTTCATTTTATTGAGTATAAAATTCATATTTGCATATCCATAATCTAAGGGATGTCTGGATAAAACCATTGTATTATAAATATGTAGACTGACTTTGGCCAAATGCCGATAGATCACTTGTTAAATAAATGCATAACGTACAAATAATAAACACGTCGGTCTATCTTATTGGGTAGGGCTAGGGATGGTTAAGCGCACACCTAGTACTGTCAAATGGGTCGGTCCGCCATCAAACAAAGCGGGGCGGGCCGACCCGTCAATCTGACGGGTTCCTAAAGTCTTAGCCTGTCTCCCTTCACCACGGATTGGTGGGCTAACAGCCAACCCATCAAATACAACCTATATAAATTATATATAAATAAATTCGAGAAAAGTATGTATTCAAACAATACACAAAATATGTAATTCTAGAATTCAAGAAATACGTAACACATTCGAAATAATTCAATTAAAATTAGATTTATAACTAAAATTAAATTAGATTTTCAAAAGTTTATCAACTGAAATCGATATATAAATCATTTTAAATAATTAAAATCTTTTAAAATTATTTCATCATACATAAATCATGCATAAATAAGGATGTGTTGTATAATCATTAGCTAAAATGATGGTAAACTGAAAGAATATTAATTATATAATATTTAATTATTACTTTTTCCACGACACGCGGGCCAACTCGTCCCGCCTCGTCCCGCGCCGTCACAACCCGCGATTCAATCGGACCAGCCCGTTTTGGCCCGCCTCCAGAGAGAGTATGATTTAGCAGCCCACCTCGCCTATTTTTTATGATGGGGCGGGCAAATCCGACGAGCCTAGCCCAATTTGACGGGTCTACGCACATCCCACTCAATCCATATTTAAGTTTGTCACGCTGATTCAAGATTTATAAATGAAAAAACAAAGAAAATTGACTTTATATTGTTCATATCTAATCATATATTATACGATGAGGCAGACGGTGATGGTTGAAACTAATTTAGTATTTTTAAAACAAATGAAATTATGAAAGTGTATAGATAAAAACAAATACAGAAAATGGGTCCCCAATTGACAAAACAAATCCCCCAGTAAAGCAGAAGACAAAACGTGCATATCATCACGTGATGACCGCGTGATATTCCTTATCCCCTAATAAAAGAAAACAGAACAAAACTTCAGGAAGTATTTCATTTCGCCACGTGTCAGAACATTATTCCACCATTCCCCCAAAACGCATAAAAGTTCTTGGATAAATCTATTTCGGCAGCGCCTGGCGGAGCACTTGGGCCAGCAGATTGGGGGCGGAGAGATGGGGAAGATGGCCCTCAATATTCAGGGGATGCACGGTGGTCCGGCCCCCAAGGTGGTTCTTCATGTAGTACGCCACCGTCGACGGAACCGACATGTCTTTCGCTGTCTGGATTATGGAGCACGGCACCTTCACCAACCCCAGAACTCCCCGGAAGTCACTGTTGAAGACAACCCGTGAAACGAACAACGTGATGTCAGGCCGCATGTTGAACAGCGTGCGGCTGAACTCGCGGACCGCCACCGGCACGTCCGCCCCCACTGCTAGAGGCGCGAACCCGTTGACCCACGCCTCGTAGTTGGCTTCCATTGCGGAGAATACCTTCTCGATCTCGCCTTGTTCGAATCCTCCGTGGTAGTCTTTATCATTCAAGAACCTGGAAATTGAAGTCCCGTTTACGAACAGGGATTATATTGGATAAAATCACTATTTATCTTTATTATTTAACTACGAATCAAAATCAATCAATTTGGTGAAACAGTGCTTGCGGATGATGTTTTGACTAAATTGGAATTCTATGGCAAGATTAATTCCAGTTCATTGGGATTTGGGAATACATTCGAAGATAAAACAAACAGTAGAACAGCTAGATTCCATGGGTGGGACTCCTGGATTTGGAATATGTGTTAATTAACGTGCGTACCTAGGGGAGGCGCCGATGAGAATCAGCTTGATGAACAGCTCAGGGCGGCGGATGGCAGCGAGAATCCCGATCATGGCGGAGACCGAGTGGCCAACATATGTGCAGCGCTGCACGCCGAGGGCATCAAGGATGTTGAGCAAGTCGTCGACGTAGGCATCCAGAGTGGTATAGCGGCCGAAATCAAAGTAATCGGGGTTGACGCTGCCGGCGCACACCAAGTCATACAGAACCACGCGGTGGTCGCGGACAAAGAACGGCAGAATGCGTTGCCACGCCGATTGATCAGTGCCGAACCCGTGAGCCAGCACCAGAATCTTCTCGCCGGAGCCCACTACTCGCACGTTCAAGGCTTCCAACAAACTGTGACCCATTTCTTTCTTCTTGAATTGATCTGAGGAAGATGGAATAACAAGAAATCAGATCATGCTTGAGGGAGTTCTTGTAATAATTCGAGGAAGAAGATGGCACAATGTTTTGGGTTGTTCGATGTTCTCGTGTGTGCCTATTTATATTGTTTTTTAACAGGAATATCTCATTATGTGCAGTGAATTTTGACCTTCTACTCGTCATTTTTCATTTTCCAAGATGAAAGAATTTTATAACTTATTCATATACATATCTAAAAAAACTCCTTAATATTATGAAATCAAATTAGTTTGTCAAATTTGGATGTCTACAAATTGTCAAATTTGGGTGTCTACAAAATGTCAAATTTAGGAGAAGTGATTAAGAATTTATATTATTTTAA
>KQ988221.1:0-13088 GCA_001598015.1 Dorcoceras hygrometricum
TATAGAACATACCTTTTGTCAGTTCGCAACTGCTCGAGGTACTCCTTGCAGTTCCTCCTCCAATGCCCAGCCTTGTGGCAGTGGTGGCAAACATCATCGCTCTTGTTTGGTTTAGAAGCCTTTGCCTTTGGCTTCTTGGCGGACCTTTCCTCCTTCGCAGGAGCAGAACGCTTCTTGCTCTTGCGTCTGGACCCCTTCTTCGCAGAGGAATAAGAACCCAGAAGGAGGACGGGTTTGTCCTTCTTTATGGTCCCTTCGAACACTACGAGCATGTTAACCACCTCTTCGAGGGTGGCTTCCAGCTTGTTCATGTTGAAGTTGACCACAAAAGGGTCAAATGCAGCAGGCAGTGAGAGGAGAAGTACATCCACCGACAGCTCGTGTGGAAGTGCGATATCAAGGCCCGACAGCTTTTCAACGAGCCCACAATCATACGAACCCCATGCTCGGGGACCGATGTCCCATCGCGCATGTGGCTCGTCATCAGCTCCTTGACAGCCGTGAACCTCTCATGTCGAGAGTTCTCCCCGTACAGTTCCTTGAGATGAAAGAGTATGGCAGAAGCATACTTTGTCTTCTCAAAGCGCCGTTGCATTTCGTTGGACATCGATGCCATCACATAGCATCGAGCTTTAACCTCGTCGTCCCGCCATTGGTTAAGCGTAATCAGCTCCTCAGGGCTGATATCGGCAGGGGTTTCCTCCGGAGGGCACTTCTCTATCGTATAGAGGAGCTTCTCCGAAGCCAATAATAGATTGAGGTTGCGGAGCTAGTCTTGGTAGTTCAGACCGGTGAACCTGTTGCTATCCAGTATAGCAGCGAGCGGGTTTTTCATCAAAACCACTTTATAAGCAGTAATACTGAAAAGAAAAATAGACATGCATCACTAACTATATATAGAATAAACGCTAAGACATAAAACATGGTCATTAAGTTTTATGAATTACCCTCCCACTATTTTAGCGATTTCACCACCCTCTAATGAAATCGAGAAAACAGGTTTCTTTAGTGGGTACACGGAGCCCAATCCAGCGATCATGGACCCGAATAATATCAGCCATCCATGACCCCAAAAGGTAGTTTCCGATTGCAACTGGTGCAACCTCCATGTATTTACCTCACGTCCAGTAAGGGCTCAATAATATGACGCCGTTTACTATCACGTGTCAAGATGACCCATCAATGTTGAGTCGTGAAGGGCGGTCCCCTTAATGTCCCCAATAATATGAGCCAACATTAAAGGGAGTTCCAGCCGACTCACAACAGTTGTCAATGGCGTGGACAGCTTTCCGGCATACATGACCCCCTCAATAATATGAGTCGGGCCATGTATACGGGTAGCATCGACGTACACCCATTGTTGATGGAAGGTAGGGAAATTTAAACAATTTTAAATACCCTTTAGTTTATCAAATAAACATTTTATCTTGATATAAGTTTTAAATCATATCTAAAACGAGGTATTTTATTTTTGAAAAACTTTGGTCTCATGCATCTATTTTAAATCAAATTTAAAAACATGCAACATGCGGATTCAAGTAAGCTATATATCAACATATATAAAGAAACATTGGGATGATCGATCGCGAGAGCTATGCGGTCCGTGGTTGCCAGTCACGGACCTGGGTCCAATCCTAGTGGTAATGCAATATGCAATGCAATCCTATTACAATGCTTTCCGGTTTTACAGATCTTCGATCTTCAATATCTTGATCGTCATTGTTCACCGTCTTCGGATGTCCTCCCACTAAATCTAGTAACTTTACATTTAAATTTACCATGACATACAAGGGATACATTTATCAAGGGGTGGGAACGGGCCACAAACAGGCCCACTTTAAATGATAATCAAAATATTAATACAACCGATCACAAAAACCTATTACATACACCTAAAAAATTGGGCACGGGTCTCGATCATCCCAATCATGCATATAATCTAATTAATTATCGCAAAATCATATTTTAATCATAAAATCGCATTTTATAATAAAATCGTATTTTGTCGATAAAACCAAATTTTAATCAACGAAATCATATTTCATTATAAAATCATATTTTATAATTAAAATCACATTTTACTAATTTAATTGTATCAAATTGCGCTTAAAACAATTCTAGGCCCAAAAATCTAAAAATTCCAAAATCGACCAAAACGGGCCCGATATCGTATACCGGCCCGAAAACTTCACGGGCTGCCCGGGACAGGCCCGAACCAAACCCTAGAAGAAATCAGCTGTCACGAAATCGCGCTTAAAACAATTCTAGGCCCAAAAATCTAAAAATTCCAAAATCGACCAAAACGGGCCCGATATCGTATACCGGCCCGAAAACTTCACGGGCTGCCCGGGACAGGCCCGAACCAAACCCTAGAAGAAATCAGCTGTCACGAAATCGCCGGAGCATCGCCAGAGCGGCGGCCGGCGGCGGCGGTGCCACACGAAAAATTCGCACGGCAGTCGCGCGACGACGCTCCAAGAGCGACGCACGGCCGCGCGCACGTTGCGTGTCCAGCAGCCCCCAGCGTCCGACCTCCTCGCGCCAAGCGTCGCCCAACAGCCCACGGTCGATCTCCATATTACGTGCGGCATATGGCCGCACGTTCCACCGCTGTCGCGCATCCATATGCGCGGCGGTGTCGACGATCGCGCGCCACTCGTGGCGCACGGCAGCGCGCCTGCCTCTCCAATCTCGTGCGACCAGTGCGAAAGAGATCAGCAGGAAATGGCTGGCCAGCTTGTGGTCATTGCGTGGCTATCGGGCGCGACTATCGCACGGCCGCGCGAGCACAATCGCGTGCGGTGGATGGGCCGCCGCTTGCGGCGGAGTCCGACGGCTTCGATTCCAAAACTTTGTTTTCAATTCTGAAAAATCGAGATGTTAGATACAATAAGGCAATATGTATTGATCAGATCCGAAAACCTTGGCTCTGATACCACTGTTGGGATCGGATCACGCCTCCCGGCGAGGCAGCGGAAGAACGAAAATACAATACCGGGAGACGATCAATACGATAATAACAACATGCTCTGACATTCATAGGGCGTTTAAGATTGCTACCTTGCAGGCAACTTGTGCCTAGCTCCGACCGGTTTCGTAAAGAAAACGGCACTTCACGGTAGGCGACGGTAGATATCGTCAATCAGGTCCACGACCGGAGACGGTATTCCTTCGTCAGCCTGCACTAGAAGGCCTGATGAGATCGGTGCAGACGGATTCTCCTCGTCAAGATTGGCTGGAACAATTTCCGGCGAAGAGGCGGCGGCGGCGAGCGGCGCACGGCGGCGTGAGGTTGAGGAGAGGGGGCGGCGGCTTCTAAGCTCTAGGTTTAGGGTTTAGAGTAAGTTATGTAATGTGAGTTAATTAAGTCTAGGTCTAATTAAATAGACTAAGTGAAGGACTTGGACCGGCCCAACGGGCCCGGGTCCGACGGATGAACATTAGGTTCATCCCCATCACCGAGACTTCATCGTAACTCCGATCGCCGATCAGATTGGACCGATCGACTCAGTTTCCAAAACTGAACATTATGATCTGAAAAACCATTTTTCAGAACCCCAGTGCAAAATGACCGTTTTGCCCCTCAACAGCGGGAAACCCCGGTTTGACCCCTGTTGACTTTTAGGAAGTCGCACTCCCCAAAATCCTCTTCTCGTGCTCAACACATTGAGCTGAGTATTCGTGCGGGAATCTTGAATCCAGTACTTGTGTGACCCTCAATGGTTCAGGGATACAGCTAGCCGTGGGCCCACAACCATTGTGGCTCCGGAATCACAATTCCGGACCTGCCCAACGGATCATGGTAAAAGCGTCTAGCAACATCGCCCCATGATCCCCTAGGTATCACTGATAGTGCCTGCAAGAACCAGTTGGTCGTGGTTAGCGTACAGTACGGTCCTTTCAATCCATATATCCCGATCAGATCAACGACCATTGGTAAATCGAGAGTCGCTAAAGATCCGATAGCTATGCATACATCTTGGAGATCGAATAGTGACATCACGAGTGTAACTAGGTAAACACATTTACCTAAAACACTTCTAATACTCTGGCCAGAGATTTATACACTATTATCCCCTCAGATAGCATAGGATATCCATGCATGTCTGCGAGCGGTGAATCCTCGACAACGATGCATCGACTCCTACATGCATCGGGGTCTCACCCAATACCGACGCCTTATGATCCCAAGTGAGTCGGCAAACGAGTCAAAGTGAGACGCCTATCATGTAGAGTCTCAATGACGTTTCGAGTCGTGAGGACTAATCAGTACAACCAAGACCTCGGACTTATCCACTCGACAAATGGTAACCACTTGGAAAGTCCGAAGGAGGGTAGTTCGATAGATCACCAGGTCACTATCTATATGCATGTTCAGAACATCACAATGTTCCCTACCAATGAAACATGGTACTTCGCATCGCAGATACTAGTCTCGAGCTTGGGCGGCCTTATCCTTATTTTGACGGCCCAATCGACTAGGAACATGTTCAGAATACACAGTGACTATTAGATGTGTTTCATGATAGCCGTCATACCCATTATCACATCTAACATACACTTAAGTGTATTCTAGGTCTTTACTCAACGCAATTGTTAATCATCATACACACAATGAAAGTAAAGAATGCCATATAAATAAATACGAATATCATATATAAAGATTGTCATATACAAGAGTCCATGAACCCACACGCCACAAGTTGGCTAGTTGGGCATCTACTCTAACAAATATGCATCAGCTGATCGCTTGAAATATTTTACTTTAAAATGTATCGGCTGGTCCAAGTTCACTGTAGCTATCTGCTGGTTTCCCTTAAGAGATGTACCTGCTGGTTATCACCATCGCAAAAACCATCGATTGAATCTTATTGCGAAGGCAAAACGCTGTCGTATCCATTTATCCAAACGACATCGTTTAACTACCGCTAACATTAAGTTCCATCGGCTGGTTAAATAATCCACTGTAGCTCTCGACTGATAATTACACTGAGACTGTCGACTGATAATATAACCATCGACTGATTTTTAGCGCTAGTTCAAACGCTGTCGTTTTAACTTATTCGAACGACATCGTTTTGCTATCGCTAACGTCAAGTACCATCGACTGGTTAATCGAACTACTGTAGCTATCTGCTGATTCTTCTGGAAAGGTGTATTAATCCACTGTAGCTCTCGACTGATAATTACACTGAGACTGTCGACTGATAATATAACCATCGACTGATTTTTAGCGCTAGTTCAAACGCTGTCGTTTTAACTTATTCGAACGACATCGTTTTGCTATCGCTAACGTCAAGTACCATCGACTGGTTAATCGAACTACTGTAGCTATCTGCTGATTCTTCTGGAAAGGTGTATCTGCTGAAATACCAGCGGGTGAATATACGCAAACACCAACGGCTGAATTTTACCGTTAGTCCAAAACGCCATCGTTTCATCTTAAACAAACGCTGTCGTTTTGTCTTAAACAAACGCTGTCGTTTTGCAATCCTTAACAAAACACGTTATCTTCCAAATGCTTGTGCCTGCTGATTACCCTGGAAGAATTCACCTGATGATTCTTTTGAATACTTCACCTGCTGATTTCTAACCAACGGCTGAGTTTATCCTAACAAACCAATGGCTGTTCCAGTACCAGAAACTGATAACCTGTAATAAAACAACCTCTGAAGTAATCTCGAAAGTCAACATTTAATCTCTATTGTGAATAATCCAACTACTGAAGATCAACTCGTCGATTGAAAATGTTCTCCTGTTAATTCACCGGCTGATTCTCCAGTAGCAACTAGTCCCATTTTGTTATCACCAAAACTAATAAATTTTATCCTAACAATTTCCCCCTTTTTGGTGATGACAAAACTTAGCAGCCGAGATAAATAAATATGTAAAGATAAATTGCACACGAACTGCTGGAACGCAAGCTTTCATTAACAAGAGAATTTTACACAAGATTTGTACAAAATTAACACCAATTCTATCCTAATGTCTCCTTCTTCTCTTTGATCCACTCAATTCCCTTATTATTCTTTCTCTATCCCTTTCAGCCTCCAACAGACTTTCGCGTCTATCAGTATCCATTACTCTCTCCATAATGTTTCTCTGTGCCACTTCAACTCTTTGCGAAAAGTCTGGTGAACTAACATTAGCACCAGTGCCTCTGATTTGATCAACGGGAAGTGGTGTAGGTTGAGGTCCTAGGCTGCTGCTACTTTCCCCCTTTTTGTTATCACCACCCCGATTGATATATGCAACGCTCTCTTAGTTGGCTGGTAATGATATTTAGGTTCTGCTGTGCTTGAGCACTAAACTCCAATAAATCATTTCTAGTAGCTGCCACTTGCTCATCCAGAGAATTGATTCTAGCATTAAGCTCTTGGCGAGACTCCCTAACCACTCTTCGAACATCAACGACATCTAGACCAGTAGTTACAATCTGAGTGCCAAGCTGCTTATGAGATGATTGTAACTCCAACGACAAGAGATTACGTTGATCATTTGAGTCTCTGCGCAACGCCCCAAGAACCATATCCTGAGCGTCGAGGCGTGCGATAACTTGCTTCTCAAAGTCGTGGAGGTGCAATAATATTGTATCCTTGTGCTTGGCACCATCATCTTGTTCACGGATTTCATCTATCGAAGCTCGCAACTGGTTCAATGCCTCAGTGACATCTGGAGTAGTAGAAGCAGTAGATGGTAGAGAGATTGAAGTAGAATCATCAAAGTTCATAGACTCATCGGAGCTGGAAGAAGAGGAAGATTGCTCATCTAATAACTGTACATGGGGAGCAACTGACGAAGCAAAAGATCTCTGTACACAGCGTAAATCTGTTCTTTCCAAAGAAATGGAAGAAACGAAATCACTAACATCCACCGAATTGATTCTGTGAAATAAGCAAAACTGAGTAAAAACTGTACATAGCTAAAACCATACTCGCGAAGTAATTGTTGGCCTCAGAAGTCTAGAGGCTGGTTCCACAACAACGATATCCTGACAAAAATTTCTTGCGCCTACTGGTAGAAGCTTTCCAGTAATAAAGGATTGGGCAAGCTCCATATGAACATCTGCCAAACGCTTCTTGAATGTCTTAAAGAAATCACTCACCGGAGGGAGAGTGTCATCATATTGGCGCTGGCTAGGAACTTCACTCGAAATTATTGGCTGGGGAATTTTAACCCACTGGTCAGCACATGGTTCAATAACCCACGTTCCAATAACCCTCATCATGGTTCGTATCCAGCAGGAGGAGCGAGTATTTGTGTTTGATCGGGCGATAATGGCGCCACGATCATGATTTCGTCCTTCAAAAATAATGGAGCAACACGGAAGCTTCCATTCAAGATCTTGTGCAAGGGTCTCTGTTTTCAACTCCTCCAAAACAAAAAGATGAAAGCTGTACAGTTTATCTAAAATTTTCAGGTCTACAGCTGATGATCCATCTCTGGGAATGAAATTTAATTCTGCGAGCTTCCAAGATTTTCCTAACCAACAGTTCTCTATACTTCCACAATATGTACCGTTTGCGGTGCAGGGCTATGATTGGCGAATCTGTGCCATCCCATGTTAGAACTTGTTCAACCTTGGTAGAAAAGTCTTTCAGCTGCAACGCCCCTAACTTCTTGCGACTGAAGGAATGAAAAAATTGTTCCACTTTGCTGATTACTTTCTCTCTCAACTGGACAAGCAGTTCAATTTCTGCAACTATCAGCACCAACTGTTCCCTAACAGGGTTTCCTTTAACTGGGTCCTTTTCGACCAGTAGTTCCTTCCCTTTGTCTTCCTACTGGAATCTTGGGAAGACTGTCCAGATACAAGGTCCGCTCAGTGACGCCAGGAATGTGGATAGTTGCCCCAAATAGGATCCTTGTAATCTCTATACCAGCAGAAGGTAACTGAACATCTGCTGGAATAGACATGAAGATGTCTTCCAAAGACATTGCTTCATCTGCTGATAGCGCCACTGGCTCTGTCTCAATATCCTCAGACAACTCATCACCTGAACCCACCTGCTGGTCCCCGACTGCTGTCGTTGCCTGTCACCCATAACTGTAACCATTTCCTCTACTGGTTTCTCTGCAAAAGTCTGTATCGGCTGGTTTCCACTATCAACACCAACATCCACGGTTTCAACCTCTTCATCAGTGTCACTGGGTGTGACAACTGGGCTATCATTTCGGAGCATTTCATCAAAAGCCCTGTTGAACCAAGTTTCTGCCCTATCACTTTGTTTATCATCCATATCATCAGAAATTGAATCCAACTGATTTAGAACTTGGTTAATAACGTTGTCTGGATCATCTACAAGTGAGAAATCTTTATCAGCAGCTGCCTCATCACCAACAGTTTCACCAGCGACCTCGTCGACTGGTTGATCAGCAGAGATATCATCCTCTGCTGCTGGTTTCTCAACAGGTTCCTTAGCAGCAGGAACGCCAGTAGATGGCCCAACCATTTGTATAGGCACGGCCTCTTGTGCAACAACCACTATCTCCAAGGTAGATGGAGAAGAACCAGATTTCTTCTTTGAAGTTCTCTTCTTCTTCGGGACTGGTTCTTCAGCAGCAGCAACAGCTGGTCTCTTCTTAGACGCAGCTGGCTTCCTTGATGCCTTCTTCACTGGCTTCAGCAGCAGCAACAGCTGGTCTCTTCTTAGACGCAGCTGGCTTCCTTGATGCCTTCTTCACTGGTGGGGCATCAGCAGCTTCTTGTGCTCCACCTTTGTCATTCAGGACAATATATCGGTGAATCGTCCTTTCTGTGAGAATTTTGGATGAAGGAAACTCCGAAGATTCGCCTAGTTCTAGGTTTGGAACATTTTCTAGCAGCAAGCTAATCTGGATCGCAAAGCCTTTGGCTTGCCTCGTTCCTTCAGTCACCATCTTTTTAAGGATAGTAAACAATACACTGCTCCAATTCACCTTAACTTCACAGACAACTGCTGTCACCATCGCAAACTTTTCCACGGTGACAGCATTGAAAGACCCTACCTTTACTGAAATAGATTTCGCCATGATATCACAGAGAAGGCAAAAATGGATCTTCATCTGGCTCTTCGTCCCCGAAGTACGTACTGGCTCACCAGTCAGAGACACAATGCTCTTCGCATCAAAAATCTTATACTTCAGAACATCTGTCAAATCCATCAATCCCTCAACTGGAAGTTCAAACTTCTCAGCAAACAACTGTTCCGAAATCTCCACTGTAACTCCGTGCACAGTGCTCACTACCAATCCATCTCTCACTGTCCCATTTGCAAAGAACTCTAACAGAGCTGCCTCATGAATCACAGCGGAACAACCCAGAAATCCCTGTAGACCAGACGCAATTAGGTCTTGAAACATAGAAACCATTCCTGGGTCATCCATGTCCAAAACCGATTCAAAATCGACATGCACAGTGTTGCTGTAGAATGAGGAGGCCATTTTTGATAGTAGATGGTCGGAAAGATTGCCTAAAAAAAATTGCAAGGAAAGAACACACGGATAATACAAGAATGCTTCGAGAGAAAGATATGCAAGGTAGGGGAAGAGACACAGGTAACTCCGTAATTAAAATAAGGAATGCAAAAAGTTACTGGAGATAGAAAGTTTCGATGTGACATTTCGCATGGTAACAAAACGTGTCAACCATCCGTTAGCGCGTACAATTTTTGAAATGATTTTGAAAATGTTTTCAAAATATTTTACTAGTACAGTGTAAAAGATTTTCCAAAAAGTTTTAATCGAACAAAGTACACAAATAAAATATTCGCGCCAATGTTTATAAAGTCACAGCGAGTGCAGTAAATGTAAGAACATTACTGCTAATTTAATATATCGTTGAGGGTGGCAAGAGCTGGTCACAAATAAGCATCAGCTGTATATATGTAACAACTGAGTGTGTCCAGTCATTACATATTCAGTTGACGTTACGCTTAACAATCCAGCTCCTGGTTCCCCCTACGGTTGATAATCTCCCAACGCGAGAAGCTTACCTCAACTGATAGTCTTACGTTCCCCCTGAACAAAAGACTTACAGCCGATTTAAACAACAGCTAACAACCTGAAATATGCATTAGTACACAGACAATTAAGGCAATTCAAGAAGACCTAATATGTTTCTAAAATAAGAAAACTTAGCGTCTGGTAGAGGCTTTGTGAAGATATCAGCAACTTGTTGGTCAGTCGACACATACTCCAGCCGGACGTATTTCTTCAGCACATGGTCTCTTATGAAAATGATGCCTGATGTCGATGTGTTTTAAGAAGACCTAATATGTTTCTAAAATAAGAAAACTTAGCGTCTGGTAGAGGCTTTGTGAAGATATCAGCAACTTGTTGGTCAGTCGACACATACTCCAGCCGGACGTATTTCTTCAGCACATGGTCTCTTATGAAATGATGCCTGATGTCGATGTGTTTGGTCCTTGAATGCAGCACCGGGTTCTTGGTGATCGCAATCGTGCTAGTGTTGTCACAGAGAATAGGAGTTTCAGATGCATCAATGCCATAATCCTTCAACTGAAGTTGAATCCAGAGAATTTGAGCGCAACAGCTGCCAACAGCGAGGTACTCTGCTTCGACTGTTGACGTGGCAATTGATGTTTGCTTCTTACTGAACCAGGAGATCAGTCGATCCCCCAAGAATTGACAGGTTCCACTCGTGCTCCTGCGATCGATCCTACAACCTGCGTAATCTGCATCACTATAACCGATCAGTTGAAAGCCTGAGTCTTTGGGATACCAAAGACCCACGTTGGAAGTACCCTTTAAATATTTTAATATTCTTTTTACAGCAATGTAATGCGATTGCTTTGGCTCTGCTTGGAATCTAGCACACATACAGACAGAAAACATGATGTCTGGTCTGCTAGCAGTTAAGTATAGCAAAGAGCCTATAATACCGCGATAAAGGGATACCTCAATGGCAGATCCAGCTTCGTCTTTATCCAGTTTAATCGTAGAGCTCATGGGAGTCACTGCTGCTGAACTATTTTTCATTCCAAATTTCTTCAGCAGTTCTTTTGTATATTTTTCCTGGTTGATGAATATACCATTCTCCAACTGGAGAACTTGTAAGCCCAAAAAGAACGTCAGCTCCCCCATCATACTCATCTCGAACTTGTCCTGCATCAACTTAGAAAAATTTTTGCACAGCTTGGGGTTAGATGACCCAAATATAATGTCATCGACATATATTTGAACTAACAGAATATGGTCATATTTAACAAACTTAAACAATGTCTTATCTACTGTGACTATAGTGAATTGATGCTCAAGTAGAAATTTAGTGAGTGTATCATACTGTTGGTCCGAAAAATAGGATCAAAAAGATAGCAAGCGCTGATTTGACAAACAGTAAAATTTTGCGCTGCTATAAACGGAGCTGCAATAGCTCGTTGTTCTTGAACAAATAAAATACAAAGAGCACCGGAGACAGATCTGGTATGATTTAAAAATCATGCGAAAAATACCAGAACTGAATCCTATATTTTAAAAACAACTCAAACAGATTTATGTACAACATAAATCTGTTCGAGGCTTGTGCTTGTGTGCTGCTGAAATGCGATGCTAAGTGCTGAAATCTGTTTATGCGTATGCTAAAATATAAGCAACTGCTGAACTGTAAACGTGTATGCGTGCTAAGTAAATATGCAATACTGAATGCTTAAAGAACACGATACTCAACAGGTTTGTTTATGGAAGTTCGGATATCAATATCCTACATCTCCCCTTCTTCCACCTCGGAAGGCTCCACTAGAAGATTTGATCTTACAACTGCGTGTACAGACCCAATCCCACAACCAGCAGCTGTGAGAACTCCTAGACTCCTCAAATGCACAACAGCCGCAGCTGTGTGACTGACTACATACACAAGAGTTTTACGTCTTCATGCTTGGACGGGAACTGTAAACATATTTCGAGATTCATTCACCGATAGATGTGAATGAATCCGGGTGTGTGAGATTGATACATTGTAGCTCTCAAACTCTCTGTTTTTCTCACACACGAGGGACATGCTCTAACAAGCTAATCTAGACTCCGCAATCAACTCTCGTGAAAAGCTCTTCTCTAATAGCGGTCGATTGCTTCGTCTATCTCTTCATTTTTCCCTCTGTTGGTGCACTGTGCAATTGACTAATTCTCTACGATAGCTTCACAGTGACCAACCTCTCGAACTCACGAGCTTCAGTCCATTTCTTCAATAGCGTTGCCTCGAATATATAGCCTCTGTAGAATTTCTTCCCGTTGGATAGCTTCCAAAACTGCTCAGCACTTCATATGGCTATTTTGTCTTCATTCCATTTCAGTGCAACGCTCCTCTGTAAAGTACCGACAGGGGAACAGTACTTGTGTCCTTTTCTTTTGCAGGCTTCTTGTCGCTTTCGCCATTTGAATTGAGCTCAGCAGTTGACATCCAGCTTAGATAATTCTTCGTAAGTTGTCAACTGCTTCGCTGCTGAAACATCAATACGACTGCTGCGCTTTGCTACTTCTTTGATTCTTTGCGCCTGGATTTCTTGCGACTGGACACTGTATCTCGCGACTGAATATATATAGCAACAGCTGATTCATATAAGCTCTTCGACTGGATGCTGCTGTTGCTTGCGTCTGTTTGACAACTGCGTCTGGAAATCTTTGCGTTGCGACTGGATCCACTGTAGCTTCTACTGCTGAAATAATCAACGCAAAGTCTTCCTGCTGAATCTTTAGAGCAAGTGCAAAACGCTGTCGTATCAACTTATGTAAACGACATCGTTTTGCTATCGCTATCTCCAAAAAGCATCTTCTGAATGCACTGTAGCTTGCGACTGGATCTCCTCTACGACGTCGCTTCTCACTCTCGTCTGGATGCAAGCTACCTGCTGATTCTTGCGACTGTTCTCTCAAGTCATCTGCTGAATGTGATGACGTCACCGATGACGTCATCAATGCTAATCCATCTGCTGAATCTCAACACGACGTCGCATCATCTTTTGCGCTTCGCTCCATCTGCTGATAGCCATCTGCTGATTGTGATGACATCAAGGCTGATGTCATCACAGCTCATTCCATATCTAGCGCATCTCTTCTCATCTGCTGAATCTTCATCTGCTGATCACTGTAGC
>KQ988221.1:23258-41444 GCA_001598015.1 Dorcoceras hygrometricum
GGCTGCTGGACCCCCAGCTGCGACAATCCTACCGATTTTCTACTAAATGCATCGGTCATTAATAACACTGGTGCTTCTATCAATGCTTGCTTCAATTTGTCAAAACTGGTTTGACACTCTTCTGTCCAGTTATACTTCACTTGCTTCCTTGTTAACATGGTCAAGGGAACAGCTATCTTAGAAAATCCTTGGATAAAATGCCTATAGTATCCAGCTAAACCCAAGAAACTCCTAATCTCTGCAACTGACTTAGGCACTGGCCAGTCACAAACTGCTTCAACTTTGGCAGGGTCTACCTCTATTCCATCCTTAGTGATTATATGGCCTAAGAATGATACTTTCTCCATCCAGAAATCACATTTGCTGAATTTAGCAAACAACTGCTTATCTTTCAAAATTTGGAGAACAGTTCTTAAATGTTGGACATGCTCCTCTCGGGTCTTAGAATAGACTAAGATGTCATCAATGAATACAACTACAAACTGGTCTAATAATGGTTGAAAGACCCTATCCATTAAATCCATAAAAGCTGATGGAGCATTTGTAAGTCCAAAAGGCATAACTAGGAATTCGTAGTGACCATACCTAGTTCTAAAGGCTGTTTTGTAAACATCAGTAGCCTTAATCTTTAACTGATGGTATCCTGACCTCAAGTCGATCTTAGAAAATACTACAGACCCTCTTAACTGGTCGAAAAGATCTTCTATCCTAGGTAATGGATACTTATTCTTAATTGTCAATTTGTTTAACTCCCTATAATCTATACATAACCTCATACTCCCATCCTTCTTCTTAACAAATAAAACAGGGGCTCCCCAAGGGGAAGTACTTGGTCTTATAAACCCCTTATCCAACAGATCAAGTATTTGTTCTTTCAATTCTTTCATTTATGATGGAGCTAATCGATATGGTGGTCTAGATACTGGAGCAGCTCCTGGAACCAAATCAATCGAAAATTCCAACTCCCTGTCTGGTGGCAATCCGTGAATATCTTCTGGAAAAACCTCAGGGAATTCGTTTGCTACATCCACAATTGACAGATGGGGTCTATCAGTCGCTGCTAACGATGATATAATTGAAGTGACTTTATTAACATGTTTGGCCAAAAACTGGAATGACTCTTTTCCTGGTGGGTTGACAGCTACTGATCGTAATTTAAAGTCAATTACTACCCCATACTTAGTTAGCCAATCTATTCCCAAAATCAAATCAAATTCTGGCATCGGCAACACAATTAAATCAGCAGTAATCTTATGCCCTTGAAGTTTAAGTTCTAAACTTCTAAACAGTTCGTGCGATAGAAGCTTTTCCCCTGATGGTACCGACACACAATAACCTATCATTACTTGCTCCGGCTGGATAGGCAATTTCTTAACAAACTCAGCAGAAATGAATTAATGCATAGCTCCTGAATCTAACAAATCTAGAGAAGGAAATCCAGCTATCGAAATTTCACCTGTGACTACTGTCGAGTCTGGAGGAGCTTGTTCAGCCGTCATAACAAATGCTCTGCTGGTCACCAGTTGCTTGAGTTTTGTACAATTCTTCAAAATATGTCCAGGCATTCCACATTTATAGCAGACGTTTTGTCCAAGTCTGCATTGCCCCAAATGATTCTTATGGCATTTAGGACATTCTTTTCTAACATTACTAGCAGGAACAGAGCTATAGGTTGGATCAATAGAGGCTTTTGTTCTTGAGGCCTCTGCTGATTCTTGTTCTGTTTCTTGAATGGTCTCGAGTCCTTCTGCTGAAAGGCTTGTCTCTTTTGCTGCCTTTCTTCATCAAGATCCTTCCAATCCCTTTCAATTTGCAGGGCTCTATCCACTGCTTCTCTATAAGTCCTTGGCACCGATAGCCTGACATTCATTTTGAACATCGGCTTCAACCCTTCTACGAAGTGACTCAATTTCTCTTCTGGGTCACTTCCTATTAATGGCACAATAGCACCCTCTTTCAAACTTCCGCACATACTCCTGTACGGTTAAACTCCCTTGCTTGAGGGTCAAAAATTCCCTCTTCAATTCAGATCTCTTTCCCGCCGTGAAGTATTGCTCGTAGAATACTTGCTTGAAATCTGCCCAAGTGAGATTCAGCAGATCCACAGACAACTTGGCTCCTTCCCACCAAATCATCGCATCTTCCCTTAACATGTAGATAGCGCACCTTGTCCTATCTAAATCAGACGGTTGGAGGTACTCAAAAATAAGCTCCATGGATTTAATCCAGCTCTCTGCAACTAGTGGATCAGTAGTTCCACCAAATTCCTTGGGTTTCTGTCGTCTAAACTTCTCTTGGGGATCGTCATTACTAGGTCCCCTGCTGCTGGAAGATTGGCCATTGCCTCTGTTATTTTGCTCTACCAGTAGTCTTAACAGTTGTGTGATATTAGCATTATTATCACTATCAGTTTCTTCTAGAGGAATACTTCTTCTAGTTCTTCCTCTTCCTGCCATTCTATATTCTATAGCCCGTAATCCACCACATACATATATCAGAACTTGCTAAATAATTTAAAGACAATGCTCTGAAAATAAACTCACAACTTAGAAGAACAGACGATGAACTTTGATCCAGCTGATGGTGAGTGTGTTTATCTCAGGAACGTTGCTCTGATACCATGTTGTGACACCCGAACCCAACGGGGCCACGAGAATTGGGGTAAATAAAAATTTTCGAAATAAAAGAAGGCTAAAAGGTAATTTGTTATAAGCTGTATTTCTTATAACTGAAAAGAAACAAAACACAAGACAATCTCAAAGACCAGCAGGTACCTAATTTGCACGCCAACTACTAAAGACATTTGCGGAAAACAGTTTACATTGATAATTGCAATTGCGATTTACAACAACTGATATTCTACGTAAATATACAATCGTTGCTACTGATCTAATACAGTACAATCTAAATCAAAATGATACAACTGAGACACGGAAAACGTAGGCCTTGGATAAACACAACACCACCCAACAGCTGTATTTCAAATTTCACCTTCTGTTCGATCTCCAATTGTCGCACCTGCACCATTTTAAAAGCTAGTGAGCCTAAAGGCTCAGCAAGTACAACCTGAATATTAACAATTTCATTTAACGCAGGCAGACAACTGTACATACATAAACATTTCATAAACAATTCATTCGTAATCTTAGAGACAGGGGATAATAGCCCAGCTCTAACATCAATTCCTTTTCTTTAGACTATGGCATATAAGCTCCTCATGGTCCGTGTTGCACTTTGATCAAAATGACTCCCGATATCAGTTTTAGCATATAGATCATTATGAAAGGGCAGTCGAAATCTAGACAACTGCTCACCCTTCTCCTTAGTGACCGTCAACTATCTATGCCATAATCTTAAAATAAACTTTGTTCCATTAACATCCTTTCGTAAAACATTCCTTGGAATTTCTGTAAATCATCGGGTTCCATCATTTTAAACATTTGCTTCCCATTTTAAAAATTTACTGAGTATCGAATTAGAACCTTAAAATCGTAACAATGGAGAGAAACCAGTCGCAAGAAAATGGAACAACACTTATGAAACAAAACAGATCTCTGCTGTTCGCAAATATCGCTAAAATGAACCAGCTGGAATAAATAGAAACCAGCTGCAAGATATTTTACTAAGACAATCGTATTTAAATGAAACGATGTCGTTGAAGTAAATAACAGATAGGATGAAAGACTATCTGCTGATATTTTATAACTTAAAGAAGCGACGTCGTTAGCGCATCGATCAGTCGCAAGGAATACGCTAATCAACCAGTTGCAAGAAAAAGCGCTAACACGTATATATAAATGAATAGTACCAGTCGCAAGACTAATACCAGCTGAAATGAGCAGTACTTAGAAACGAATAAAGCAACTGCTGAACTATCACAATGGAATGCATCTGCTGGTGAACCGTGCATCTGCTGAATTTTGAAAGACAACGCAACTGCTGAATTCTAACAAAGGAATGCAGCTGCTGAATTAGTTCAATAGGAATGCACCTGCTGATGTACAGTGCATCTGCTGATTTTATGAAAACACTTGTAATATCGAAACAATGATTACGCTATCAGCCGTCGCCTATTAAACCAGATTTTATACTGATTCAACTAGCAACTACCGATTACACAATCATCAAATCCCGATATTACAGCAAAAAGGAAGAACATTCGTAAACATTATAACAATGCAGCTGCTGAATCTTAACAAGGAGATGCAGCTGCTGGAACATAACTCGACATTTGTAACATCAAAACAACAACTATGCCATCCGCCGTTGCCTATCAAACCATACTTTATAATGATTCAACCAGCAACTACCGATTACACAGTTATCAAATTCTGATATTACAACTACGGAAAGAAGAACATTCATAGCATTCTGGGAATAAACTCGAATCCTCAGTACTTTTAAAACATCATAAACTTTCTGGAAGACATCATAAACATCAAAACATCATTTGTGAACCCATCTTTCTTTCCTTTTCATGTCTAAATCATTTCAAACATGAACTTTAAACATATCTTAAACATACAGGCAAGAAGATCCATAAAAACAACAATATATGCTTCAAATGGTGTAGCAAAACAAAAGAAATCATTTGTCCTCCTTAAAATATTTTTTTCAATCGATTTAAACCAGCTCGTGCATCACTCTTTGGAGTCATCTGCTGGTACCAGCCGCAGCGCATCTCATTTCTGAAATTAATTAAAATCAGCAAATACATAACATTTAAAATTGCCAATTTGGCCCATGAGATCAATAAAATACACAAATGTGGTCCTATGGATTTTGGGGCGTTACATACACAGTCCTTCTGCAGACACCCGATCACACAAGCCTCACTTGTATGAACTCATAGCACCACTAACTTCATAAAATTCCACGCAGACGCAGCTGCTGGTTTACAACACTTTGAAATATTTTCAAACGGCTTTTAAGAGAACGTTTGTTACAGACTCAATAATGATAATAACAATGAATACAGTAATTTGAGTGCTGTAAAATCCTCTGGTTTCTTCAACAAAGAAACACGATTCAAGGGTTGAACCAGAGGATGACTTGAAGGTATTTCAGTGAATAACAAAGGTTGCATTCTTCAAGTCTTTGAGCTTCGGGAATATAACTTCAAAATGCAAGGGAAGCTCTGAGAATGTATTTCGACAGCGTGACCGCAAGATGATAAGAGTGAAGGATTTTTTCTTCATTCCAGCTTCTGCTATTTATAGTCTTCGTTCTCAACGGTCATTTAATTCTCCAAAGGAAATAAATCCCGTTTGAATTTCTGTCAAATTTGTACATCGTAATTCCTGCTCCACTAAGAGGCAAGTCGCACTATGTCAGAGCAAATTTGGCATCTCTCCATATTTGTGCAAACGCCGTAAACCACCCTCTGATACAGTGTACTATTTACCCAGAATAGTACCGATATTGTTCCCTTAATTAAAACACATGTACGATTCAATCTCCACATTTGATTTCCTCTGATAAGAACGTTTGAATAGATTCATAGTTTGCACAACAACTGATGGCTTGAACAATTTGAAAGAATACATCGGCTGATTACTTCATCGCCTGATAATATGCATCAGCTGATCGCTTGAAATATTTTACTTTAAAAAGTATCGGCTGGTCCAAGTTCACTGTAGCTATTTGCTGGTTTCCCTTAAGAGATGTACCTACTGGTTATCACCATCGCAAAAACCATCGACTGAATCTTAGCGCGAAGGCAAAACGCTGTCGTATCCATTTATCCAAACGACATCGTTTAACTACCGCTAACATTAAGTTCCATCGGCTGGTTAAACAATCCACTGTAGCTCTCGAATACATCGGCTGATTTACTTCATCGCCTGATAATATGCATCAGCTGATCGCTTGAAATATTTTACTTTAAAAAGTATCGGCTGGTCCAAGTTCACTGTAGCTATTTGCTGGTTTCCCTTAAGAGATGTACCTACTGGTTATCACCATCGCAAAAACCATCGACTGAATCTTAGCGCGAAGGCAAAACGCTGTCGTATCCATTTATCCAAACGACATCGTTTAACTACCGCTAACATTAAGTTCCATCGGCTGGTTAAACAATCCACTGTAGCTCTCGACTGGTAATTACACTGAGACTGTCGACTGATAATATAAACCATCGACTGATTTTTAGCGCTAGTTCAAACGCTGTCGTTTTAACTTATTCGAACGACATCGTTTTGCTATCGCTAACGTCAAGTACCATCGACTGGTTAATCAAACTACTGTAGCTATCTGATGATTCTTCTGGAAAGGTGTATCTGCTGAAATACCAGCGGGTTAATATACGCAAACACCAACGACTGAATTTTACCGTTAGTCCAAAACGCCGTCGTTTCATCTTAAACAAACGCTGTCGTTTTGTCTTAAACAAACGCTGTCGTTTTGCAATCCTTAACGAAACACGTTATCTTCCAAATGCTTGTGCCTGCTGATTACCCTGGAAGAATTCGCCTGCTGATTTTTCTGAATACTTCACCTGCTGATTTCTAACCAACGGCTGAGTTTATCCTAACAAACCAACGGCTGTTCCAGTACCAGAAACTGATAACCTTTAATAAAACAACCTCTGAAGTAATCTCGAAAGTCAACATTTAATCTCTATCTTGTGAATAATCCAACTACTGAAGAACAACCCGTCGACTGAAAATGTTCTCCTGTTAATTCACCGACTGATTCTCCAGTAGCAACTAGTCCCATTTTGTTATCTCCAAAACTAATAAATTTTATCATAACAGTTTATTTATTCCGAAACCGATTTAAAAAAAATTTCTAGAGTCTGGTTCGTTTCAATACATTTCACATGAGTTGCTTGCTTCCGAGCTGAAGCCTAAGCCAATTTTATCACCTAGTGGATTTTGAGCCTCATGCGGCTTGCTCAAGGAAACATAATACTTTTTCCACAAGTTCATCACTTGATTTAATCTTATATTTTCAAATGTTATCTTAGCAGACTTGTTTTCAACAGATCATTCTCAGTTCTGAGCTTACTGACTCATCCTCAAGCTTTCAAGAATTCCCAGCTGTGAGAGCTCGAATTGTAAAATCCCGAACCAAAAATCTTACATAAATAAACTGGGAAGGTGCAAATTGAAAGATGACTATTTATATATATATATATATATATATATATATATATTCAAAGATACGAATCCATTCAGATTACATTGAATAATGAGGAAGTAATCAGAAATATACGAGGCACCACTCTCTTTCTGAGTTATTCCAGCTTCTTTATGATTTCGTGTTGTATCTTATTTTATTATACAACAAAAGACTTAAACTGGAAACAGCAGGGAAGCGACTGTCCACGATAAACACAGATCTGATCCAGCTCGCACCATCCAGCTTTGCTTAAATCTCATCACTTGCACTCAAAAAAACTAGTGAGCCTAGGGGCTCAGCAAATAAATCTGGAATAGCAACGGCAGGAAATACATGAATAATAATACTGTTAATGTATCTAAAAATCCATAAGCTGCTAGAACTTAAAAGCTGATAAGCTGAAAACTATAATCTGGTAAACTGAAAACTGCTAAAGCATAACTGCACATGTTTGAAACATACTGAAAAAAATATTTGCTGTTAGTTGTAAAAGAAAGTAATATAAAGTTTTCTTTAAACCGTGGTTGTAGACAACCCTTTGCTCTGTTCTTATTTTCTATTGAATTATGGCTAGGATACTTATACATAGGTCAAGGTTTCTTGATCAAGCTATCATCTGAAATCAGGAACTGCGGAATAGCTCCCATATTTACTATGTGAAGGGGAACAAAGGTTCGTCAACCAACATCCTCACCCTTACTATGTGAAGGGGCACACTTCCTATGGAGACCGTCTGTTATCTTTACCATAATAATTTTAAGCATTTGACATACATTTCCTTTAAACTTTCTGTAAAATCTGATTTTCTTGATCTAAATCAGATCGCTTTCTTCAATTAATTGCTATTTAAAAACTCTTTTGATGATCGAAGACTTTTACGAGTTCATCTGAAGAAACACGCTGAAACCAGCTTGGGATGCAGGAACGAATAAAAAATAGCAGAGCTCTGAGCTGGTAAACTATATTTGACGATTGGTATAACTACGAATAAATTGAAGTATACTTTCGAATCAAAACTAAAGAACAAAGAGTTTAAACATGAATTTACCGTATCAGTCTAGAATTGACCTGAGTTGGATCATCTCGGAGTATTACAAGCACGTGAGCATACTATTTCAGAACCAAAAACAGCTCTGGATTTTGATCAAATAAAATCAACTCAGACTGTACAATTAGATAATGAGTAACTAAACAAAGAAATCAGAACGCAAGCGGGCTGGAAATAAAATCAGCTTGCTAGAGGACTGGTCATGAAAACCAATTCCGAGGCGGACTAGGAAAGAAACCAGCTCGCGAGTGTACTGATCAATAATAACTAGTAACTTATAACTTTTCCTTTGTCTGAGGAAATCGAAATATCTAAGGAAAATTTTATAATCAAGAACACTTAAGCTGCTTGTAAGCTACTGAAATGAAAACATGTAAGCTTCTTGTAAACTACTCGCAGAACATCCCTACTGAAATGGAAACATGTAAGCTGGTTGTAAGATACTCGTATAACATCCCAGAAAACTCAAGAAAAACCGAGCGATCATCATCAAACATTTTCTAACAAAGCTTTTTCTGAATCAAAACCGTAGCAATCCAATAATTTTCATGAAAACTTCATAAACTCAAACAAACATGCAACAGAAACAATATATGCTTTCATAAGTGCAGCAAGAAACAGAGTTTATTTTCCTAAACAATGATGACGATTTACAGAGACTTATCCGGCTTGTACAGCTAACAAACACGATCAGCCCTTTTGAAAAGTTTTAAAACTTTGATCAGTTTCTGGTTTACAGAGAGCACCTCTTCACTAGTTTTCCTTTACGTGAAGTTTTGTGAATGAGGATGCATGATGTGTGAGACCCGAAAGATTAGAGGAGTAATTAATTTAATTAATCGGGCGTGGAATAGACTTGAAGATGAGCTAGTTGGTTTGTGCGTGAAATAGCTCTGATCTGGTTCGTAGAATGGTCAAATCTGGTTTGTTGAGCACTCAAGAACCGTGTCGCGAGTTATTCTGGGAGCGCGAAGTTGAATATTTTGGGTTATAGTGGAGCGACGTCATTCTGGGAGAAACCAGATTTGAGGGTAAAATCTGGTAGTACTGGATAGACCGGTCGGTTCATGGTTTTAGTGTAAACCGGTGCGGTTCATGAGTATCGGCTGAGGCAAGATCTGAATGAGTGTGAGCTGGTCGTTCGGATCTGGGTCACAATGCGACGCCATTTAGCGATACACTTTTATGAACTAGCTGGATTGTTTTGCGATGTCGTTTAGAGGAACCAGCTGAGATGTGATATCTGTATGTGTGAGAGTTGGTTTGTGAGGAATCAGATTTTAGATTAGTGATTAATCCATTTGATTTGGGAATAGTCGCCTAGATTTGAGGGTTTTACGAGAGAAATATGATTCCAGTAGGAATTCAGGCGTTAGTGTTCAGCTGTAGCGCTAGTTGATGAAGTCTGAGAAGTCGTTGATGGCGCGGGAGTAATATGCCGTCGTTTCGTGAAAATCAGATGTAGCGCATTTCAGACGTCAACGCAAGTCAACGGTACTGTAGCGAGTGATGATACGTTGTCATTTCGCTAAATCAGCAGTAGCGCTTGAAGAGGAATCTGCTATCAGCTGTTGTGCTGCGAGGAATTTGATTTAGTTGGTGACCAGCCGATGGTTTGAGTAACCAGCTGCTGTTGGAGAGGCGACGTCGTTTTGTTAAGTTGAAACGTAGCGTTTTGAGTGTAACGCTTTTGCAGCTGTTGGCAGCAATGGTGACGTATCCCTTACGACGTCGTTGATTTGTTTAGCGTGACCAGCTGTTGTTGGTTTGAAAGGAATCTGTTGTCAGCTGTTGTAGCGCTGCGGCGTCGTTATGATTAGTTGATGCGGCGTCGTTTTGATGTTCTTTTGAGAATACAAAAGTCTGATGGTTTCTGCTGGTTTCGTTGAGAGGAAGAACTGATTTCTGTTGTGAGCAACCGCTGGTGTCTGTTGTAAGATACATACTATTTCGATGTCTGCTGATTTTGGTGAGCAGCAACTGGTGGATTGAGAGATATATAGATAAGTGTTGATCGACACTTAGAATTCTTCTGAGCCCGATATTTCTTATCTCCATTCTTCGAATCCCATGATAGCTACTGTTCACCGTAACTATTGTCCCATCGATTTTCGCCGTTTTTTACCGTGGTTTTGAGCGATTTTGGTGGCTCTGGATTCCTTGTGAGTTTCTCTTCCGATTGTTACCCAGTTGAGGCTGTAGAACGACCTTGGAGAGGATCGCGAAGTTGCTGGTTTCTTCATACAATGGAATTTGATAGTTCTTCCGCTGGTTTCAGCTTCTGGGTAAGGAATTCCTACTGTTCTAAGCTTAGTGTGGACTGTTAGTACTTTGTTTAGAGGTAGAACCGGATTCGAGTTCTTGGCCGTAGGAAATAATGTATTGAAGTTCAGATTTGAGCTAGATATGAACTGAGTATGAGTTTCCTTAACAGATTTGAGATTCAGGATAGCTTCTTCCATGGTTGAAGGAGCCAGGTGAAAGCTGGTTGGTGCTGGTTGGAATTGCCGTGCCTTGTTATATCTATTGAGGTAGAAATCAGCCGTTTGAGGTACGAATTGAGCAGATTTAGTAGCTTTGAGCGTGAAGATGGCTGTGATTGATGTTGTGAAATCTGCTGATATGATTCTGTGATTTACATGATACAGCTTGTGAATTGATTGATTTTTACATTCTGTTTTCACGTATTGAATTTTATGCATTGTGTATTGAATATTGAATTGGCATACATGCATACATCTTGAGCCTGATTGACAGATTGATTGATGACCTGATTTAGAGCCACGTTGTGACTGGCCGACAGATGTGTCGTGCCTGAAAAGTCCAACGCTATCATCGGAGTGGTGACCGACTGATTGGTTGTGTCTGAATACCACCGAGCTGTGATGGGCTGACGGGCTCTGAAGATCACGGACCGATGATTTCCCCGGTTGATACACCGTGCGTGGTATAGAGGCTCGACTGAGATGATTTTCCAGTTGATTCACTGGTCTAGCTATCCGACCATTGATAGCCCTCATGCATTTCATGGCATCGATTATAGCATGTTGCATGATTAGCTGTTTGATTGCTCTTCGTACTGAGGCTTGACCTCGTATTTATTTTCCTGATTTTGTGTTGTTTGGGTCTGTGTTACCCATTTGCACGATCTTCAGGTAACCAAGCTGGACAGAGTGGAGCGCCAGCTGGTCGATCCCTGTTTCCTTGAGTCCCAGTCAATTTTTTTTTATGTATTGAACCAGCGGATGCCCTGCGTCTTTATGTATTTTGGGGATCGTTGATGATTGAGATTTATCTTTACCTGTTTTATATGAGTTTGATTCAACTCGTATTTTGAGTATTCATATTTTGAATGTATGTTTTGAGTTCAGGCCCATATTATTTCGATAAATTTTTAAGCCATGTTTTACGTTTCCGTGATTATGTGCTTAATTGTGCTGTAATCTTGTGTGCTTAGCATGGGGCCTGATATTTTTTATATCAGAGCTTAAACTGGGATAAGCTCGATTTCCTTTGATCACACTCGAGTCTAGGCACAGAGTTTTGATTTCATTTTTATTGACTCTGTGACTTATGTGATCTTTATTCTGTCTATGTGATATATCTGCTGTGAGATCTTACCTCTAGAATTGTTTAGATGCCGTCGAGGAGAGGAAGAGGTAGGACGACTAGACGTACTGCGGAGGAGTCTAGGGCAGGTAGTGATGATGATGTTCATCAGGTTGAGAATGTTACTAGACAGATAGGCGAGATGGAGTTGGTCCTAGCTATGTTTCAGCGCACGAACCCTCCGACGTTTTCTGCAGCAGAGGGTGGTGAGATGGCTGAGGCTTGGTTAGCTCAGATGGAGGAGTTGTTTGATACTCTGGAGTATGCTCCCGAGAAGAGACTGAAGCTGGTGGTGTTGCAGCTGAGAGACAAAGCACAGCACTGGTGGAGGGGTACTTCTCGTATCCTTCGTGATATTGGGGCTGTGATCACTTGGGAGAGCTTCTATAAGGCGTTCAGACAGAAGTATACCCCGGATTCCTTCTATAACAGTCGGGAGCGGGAGTTTGACAACTTGAAGCAGGGTAGCATGCGAGTGGCTGAGTATGCCCGACAGTTTTCTGCACTTTTTGTTTATGTGCCACACGTTGCCAACCAGGAGAGGACGAAGAGGAACAAATTTCTGAAGGGCTTGAGGCCTGATCTGTATCGTATGGTTTTGTCTGGGTCACCTGCGACCTATATTGATGCAGTGAACCGAGCGGTGGATATTGAGGAGAGTTTTTTGGAGGTTGAGGCTCCGATTCAGCCGACTACTGGACGCACCTATCAGCCTGTTCAGGATGCGTCGCAATCTTTTTATTCTCATCAGGGGTCGCAGCAGCAGTCGAATCGCCAAAGGTTTTGACCTCGAGGGAAACAGTTCAAGAAGAAGGCGAATTCGAGTTCCTCTGGTTCAGCGAGTTCTGGTTCTGACAGTTGTTCTGGTAGTGGTTCTGGCGGCATGTCTTGTGGACAGTGCGGGGGAAGAAATCCGACTTCACAGTGTCGTGGAGTTCAGGGGTTTTTCCATAACTGCGAACAGCCTGGACATTTTCAGAGAGTATGTCCTTTGTTGAGGGGTCAGTCTTCAGTTCCTTCGCCGCAGGGATCAGCTGGTGGTTCTTCTCAGAGACCGCAGTTTCCTGCCCCTACCCAGCGGTCTGGATTCCAACCCCATGAGCCTTCTAGGTTTGGAGCACCTTTGAGACCTCAGTCCCAGATTCCGCAGCAGGCTCAGGCGAACGCTTTGACGAGAGAGCAGGCTGAGGAGGCGCCTGTTATGATGATCGCAGGTACATGCTTTATCTTTGATTACCATGTGAGAGTTCTATTTGACACTGGTGCATCACACTCTTTTATTTCTGAGTTGTTTGTTTGTGAGTATGGGTTGAGTTCTTCCCCATTGTGTGATGTTGTTTCCGTGTCTACCCCTGCTGGTATGAATCTGTGGTCCCGTGATGTGGTGTTGGATTGTTTGCTTCGATTTGATGAGCATGTTTTGGTGTCCAATCTGATTGTTTTGGGAATCTGAGATTTGATTGCATCTTGGGAATGGATGCATTATCTAGCTATAAGGCTACTGTTGACTGTTTCATGGTGTGGTGAGATTTCGCCCTGACTCGGGTGAGAAGTGGGAGTTCTATGGTGCTGATTCGCGCTCGAAGATTCCACTAGTGTCCGCCATGGAGATGTTTAGCCTGCTATCGCTGGATAATGCGGGATTTATGATCTACGCGCTTGAAGTTTCCCAAGAGCCCCGATTAGAGTTGAGTGACATTCCGATCGTCCGAGAGTTTCTCGACGTGTTTCCAGATGAGATTCCTGGATTTTCTCCGAGACGTGAGATCGACTTCAGTATCGAATTGGCGCCCGGTACCGCCCCGATTTCTAGAGCTCCTTACCGGTTGGCGCCAGCAGAGTTGAAAGAGCTGAAGGATCAGTTGAGAGATCTCTTGGAGAAGGGCTTCATCAGACCGAGTATGTCGCCTTGGGGAGCTCCAATTCTTTTCGTGAAGAAGAAGGATGGGTCTATGAGGATGTGCGTGGATTTTCGGCAGTTGAATAAGGCAACGGTGAAGAACAAGTATCCTTTGCCAAGGATTGATGACTTGTTCGATCAGTTGCAAGGATCGGTCGTATACTCAAAGATTGATTTGCGCTCTGGTTATCACCATTTGCGGATTAGAGACGCTGGCGTGGCGAAGACAGCATTTCGAACTCGATATGGGCATTATGAGTTTCTGGTCATGCCGTTTGGATTGACGAATGCCCCAGCTGTTTTCGGATTTGATGAATCGCGTCTTCAGCGAGTACATCGATCGGTTCATGATCGTTTTCATAGATGACATCCTAGTGTATTCGAGGAGCATGAGAGAGCATAAGGAGCATCTCAGACTGGTGTTGCAGATATTGAGAGACTCGCAATTGTACGCCAAATTCAGCAAGTGCGAATTTTGGCTGGATCGAATTATCTTTTGGGGTCATGTGATTTCGGCGCAAGAGATTTCGGTGGATCCGAGTAAGGTCGAAGCAGTTATTAACTAGGAGAGACCTAGGAACGTTTCAAAGATCCACAGCTTCTTGGGATTGGCTGGCTATTACAGGCTTTTTATCGAGAAGTTCTCTTCGATAGCCAGGCCTATGACTCAGTTGACTCAGAAGGATCGAAAGTTCATTTGGACTGACGAGTGCGAGTATAGTTTTCAGACGTTGAAGGAGACGTTGACTACTTCTCCTGTTTTGGCTCTAACGTGTGGATCTGGAGGATTCGTCGTGTGCTCCGATGCTTATCTCAATGGTTTGGGGTGTGTTCTGATGCAGAACGGGTACGTGATTGCCTATGCGTCTTGAAAGTTGAAGCCTCACGAGACGAGGTACCCTATTCATGATCTGGAGTTGGCTGCGATAGTGTTTGTCTTGAAGATTTGGCGACATTATCTGTATGGTGAAGAATTTGTGGCGTACACCGACCACAAGAGCCTGAAATATATCTTCACGCAGTCTGATCTGAATATGAGGCAACGACGATGGATGGAATTGCTCAAGGACTTTAACTGTGAGATTCAGTATCAACCTGGGCGGATGAACTCAGTAGCAGATGCTTTGAGTAGGAAGACCCAGCCTACGATTCTTTCGTCTTTGAGTGTCTCTAAAGTCTATGAGCAGTTGAGTACTTCTGGTTGGCGTTTCCAGCCGGGTGATCAGTACTTTATGGTTTCTTCGATTCAAGTAGAACCGCAGATTGTGAGTGACATCAGGGAGGCGCAGAGGACTGATCCATATGTTCATGAGTTGAAGATTAAAGCCCAAGGTGGTCAGTCTGATGATTTCTCTATTTCTTCGGATGGATGTCTGAGATTTCGAGGGAGATTGGTGGTTCCGAACTTGATCGATTTGAAAGAGACCATCCTAAATGAAGTGCATTGTAGTCAGTACAGTGTGCATCCGGGCGAGAGAAAGATGTACCATGCCTTGAAGCCTCACTACTGGTGGGAAGGCATGAAGAGCGACATCTCTAGTTTTGTTGCTAGATGTTTGAATTGCCAGCAGGTCAAGGATGAGAGAATGAGACCTGGTGGATTACTCCAGAGTTTGGAGGTGCCCCAATGGAATTGGGAACACATCGCCATGGATTTTGTGACTCATCTACCTCGATCGAGTAGGGGATGTGATGCGATTTGGGTGGTGATTGATAGAATTTCGAAGTCAGCCCATTTCATTCCCTATGACGTGAGGTGTTCGATGAAGAAAATGGAGAAGCTGTATATCGACCATGTGGTTAGATTGTATGGAGTGCCTGTTTCGATAGTGTCTGACAGAGATCCAAGGTTCACTTCTCATTTTTGGAAGAGTCTGTAGGCTGTGATGGGTTCGAGATTGGCTATGAGTACAGCCTATCACCCACAGACAGATGGTCAGTCTGAGCGGACCATCCAGACCTTAGAGGATATGCTGGGAGCAGTTGTGATTGATTTCAGTGGTGGCTGGCAGGATTCTTTGTCCTTGGTTGAGTTTTCGTATAACAATAGCTACCAAGTGACTATCGGTACCATTTGAGGCGTTGTATGGTCGAAAATGCAGATCTCCGATTTGTTGGGAAGACGTTGGTGAGAAACAGCTTTCTACCCCTGAGTTTGTGCAGCATATGAAAGGCCAGATTGATTTGATTATTAGCTCCTAGATTCGTTGGTCCCTTTGAGATTGTTGAGTGGATTGGACAGTTGGATTATCGATTGAGACTGCCTGATGAGTTGGCAGCGATGCATGATATCTTTCATGTGTCAATGTTGAGGAAATATGAGCCAGATCCATGCCATGTGTTGAGAACCGACGAGGTTGAGCTGGATTCTGCCTTGAGCTATGTTGAATACCCAATGCAGATTTTTGGATCCGTCATTCCTAACGGAATTGGTTCTCGAACCTCTTCGAGTTCTACTATTTTGCCCTTTCTATCAAGTAGAAATTCCCTTTCCATAAAGGTGGAATTCCTAGAGACAAACACTTTCGTCTCGCTCGGATAGTAGAAGTAGTATCCAATGGAATTCTTTGGATACCCAATGAAGTAGCATAAGATGGATCTCGTATCCAGCTTATCTCCCACTGTCTGCTTCACGTAAGCAGGACATCCCCAAATCCTCATAAATGAGTACTTGGGTGGTTTGCCCATCCATATCTCATACGGAGTCTTATCCACTGCCTTGGTGTGGACATTGTTCAACAACATGACCGCTGTTTCAAGCGCATAGCCCCAAAATGAGGTCGGAAGCTCAGTGAAGCTCATCATAGATCGAACCATGTCCAACAAGGTCCGATTACGACGCTCCGCTACACCATTGAGCTGTGGTGTGGCAGGAGGGGTCCACTGTGAGAGAATCCCATTCTCTTTCAGATAGTGGAAGCTCAGTGAAGCTCATCATAGATCGAACCATGTCCAACAAGGTCCGATTACGACGCTCCGCTACACCATTGAGCTGTGGTGTGGCAGGAGGGGTCCACTGTGAGAGAATCCCATTCTCTTTCAGATAGTCTTGAAACTCAGTACTTAAGTATTCACCACCTCGATCAGATCGAAGTGCCTTAATACTTTTGCCTAACTGATTTTCTACTTCAGTCTTGAATTCCTTGAACCTTTCAAAGGATTCAGACTTGTACTTCATCAAGTACAAGTACCCATACCTAGAGTAATCGTCGGTAAAGGTGATGAAGTATGTGTGACCGTATTTAGTACCAATACTAAATGGGCCGCACACATCAGTATGGATCAAATCCAATAGGCCTTGGGCACGTTCACCCTTGCCCTTGAAGGGTTGCTTGGTCATCTTTCCTTTCAGACAAGATTCACAAGTCGGTAGGGAGTTGATGTCTGACAGATCAAACAAGTCACTCCTAACCAACTTGTTCATCCTACTTAGACAAAATGTGACCTAGCCTAGCGTGCCAAAGTTGTGCTGGGTTCAAGTTATCGTGTTTCCGTTTAATCATTGTTGTGTGTGCTTCGACATCGCGAGTTGGAACGTCTTTTAATTTTAAGGTGTATAAGTCGTTTTCGCGTTCCCCAATTCCAATTAAACATTCATTCTTGTAAATATTGCAAATCGAATTGGCAAACATACAAGAATATCCATCTCTATCAAGCATAGGAATAGAAATAATGTTTTTAATCAATTCAGGAACAAATAAAACGTCTCGTAACAACAACTTAAAATTTGAAGACAAAAATAAATAAACATCTCCTATAGCTATAGCAGCAACCCTTGCTCCATTGCCAAGCCTCAAGTGGGTCTCACCCTCTCTAAGACGTTGACTTCTTGTCATCACCTGCAAATCATTGCAGATATGAGATCCACATCCGGTATCAAGTACCCAAGAAGTTGAATTTAGAGACATATTTATTTCAATATAGAACATATCTTTCGCAGTTCGCAACTGCTCGAGGTATTCCTTGCAGTTCCTCCTCCAATGCCCAGCCTTGTGGCAGTGGTGGCAAACGTCCTCGCTCTTGTTTGGCATAGAAGCCCTTGCCTTTGGCTTCTTGGCAGACTTTTCCTCCTTTGAAGGAGAAGAACGCTTCTTGCTCTTGCGTCTGGGCCCCTTCTTTGCAGAGGAAGAAGAACCCAGAAGGAGGACGGGTTTGTCCTTCTTTATAGTCCCCTCAAACACTACAAGCATGTTCACCACCTCTTCAAGGGTGGCTTCCAGCTTGTTCATGTTGAAGTTGACCACAAAGGGGTCAAATGCAGCGGGTAGTGAGAGGAGACGTACATCCACCGACAGCTCGTGTGGAAGTGCGATATCAAGGCCCGATAGCTTTTCAACGAGCCCAATCATACGAACCCCATGCTCACGGACCGAAGTCCCATCGCGCATGTGGCTCGTCATCAGCTCCTTGACAGCCGTGAACCTCTCATGTCGAGAGTTCTCCCCGTACAGTTCCTTGAGATGAAAAAGTATGGCAGAGGCATACTTCGTCTTCTCAAAGCGCCGTT
>KQ988221.1:61761-118369 GCA_001598015.1 Dorcoceras hygrometricum
AATTCCATTGGATACTACTTCTACTATCCCAGCGAAACGAAAGTGTTTGTTTCTAGGAATGCCACCTTTATGGAAAGGGAATTTCTACTTGATAGAAAAGGCAAGATAGTAGAACTCGAAGAGGTTCGAGATCCAATCTAAGTACCAGGTGAGTCTCCCGCGCCTCCAGAGCCAGTACCAGAAATGGTCGCACCTAGGAGATCCGAAAGGGTTCCTAGGGCTCCTGAAAGATGTGGTTTCCTTCTTGAAGATGATCAGAGTGATCAAGTTGTTGGATGTGATCCAAGGACTTTCAAGGAGGCAATTTCCGATGCTGATTCTAGTTTGTGGCTTGAAGCAATGCAGTCTGAGTTTGACTCAATGCATGCGAACCAAGTTTGGACTCTCGTTAATCCTCCCGAAGGAATTTTTCCTATTGGGTGCAAATGGGTATACAAGAGGAAACTTGGGCCTGATGGTAAGGTAATAACCTACAAGGCACGACTGGTCGCGAAAGGTTACACTCAAAGGAGAGGTGTTGACTATGATGAAACCTTCTCACCTGTGGCAATGTTCAAGTCGATTAGAATCTTACTAGCCATAGCCGCATGGTACGACTATGAGATATGGCAAATGGATGTGAAAACTGCGTTCCTTAATGGAAATATTAAGGAAGAGATCTATATGACGCAGCCTGAAGGTTTCACATCTGTAGGAAGTGAGCATAAGGTATGCAAACTTCAGAGATCGATCTACGGTCTCAAAAAAGCATCGAGGAGTTGGAACCTGAGATTCGATGAAACAATTAAGGAATTTGGTTTCATCAAGAATCCCGAGGAGCCATGTGTATATAAGAAGGTAGTTAAAAGCGCTGTGACATTCCTTGTACTTTACGTTTATGACATTCTACTCATTGGGAATGATGTAGGAATACTGCAGTCAACTAAAGTATGATTGTCTTGTAGATTCTCGATGAAGGACATGGGTGAAGCATCCTATATTCTTGGAATACAGATCTATCGGGATAGATCGAAAAGGATGCTCGGACTCACCCAAGCTACCTACATTGATACCATACTTAAGAGGTTCTCTATGGAAGAGTCCAAGAGAGGACACCTACCTATGTGCCACGGGGTCACTGTATCTAAGTTTATGTGTCCAAAGACTGATGAGGAGATAGAGAGTATGGCACGTGTGCCATATGCCTCGGCGATAGGTAGTATTATGTATGGCATGATCTCAACTAGACCGGATGTCGCATATGCTCTGAGTGTCACGAGCCGCTACCAGGCCAACCCCGGCCAATTGCATTGGAAGGCTGTGAAGGATATTCTTAAGTACTTGCGAAGGACTAAGAATATGTTCATGGTCTATGGAGGTGGTGAACTGAAATTGGAAGGCTACACTGATTCTAGCTTCCAATGTGACGTGGATGATTCGAAGTCTACCTCTGGATTTGTATTCATGCTCAATGGTGGTGCTGTCTCTTGGAAGAGTTCCAAGCAAGACACCATCACGGATTCAACCACTGAGGCTGAGTACATTGCAGCATCAGCTGCTGCTAAGGAGGCGGTTTGGATAAGGAATTTAGTCCAAGAGTTGGGCGCCACTCCTGATGGAGTTGGTCCAGTCCCGGTGTACTGCGACAACACGGGTGCCGTTGCTCAAGCAAAGGAGCCTAGGTCTCACCAAAGATCCAAACATATGCTGAGGAAATACCACATAATCCGGGATATTGTGGCTAGAGGTGACATAGCAGTTGAGAGAGTCGCCTCTGCGGACAACGTTGCTGATCCACTTACGAAGCCCTTGCTAGGACCGTTGTTTGAAAAACATCGCGAAACAATGGGACTGCGCTTGATGAGTAGTTGGCTATAGGGCAAGTGGAAGATTGTTAGAGTAGATGCCCAACTAGCCAACTTGTGGCGTGTGGGTTTTATAGACTCTTGTATATGATAATCTTTATTTATGAAATACGCATTTATTTATGGCATTCTTTATTTTCATTATGTTATATAATGTTAACAATTGCGTTGGATAAAGACCTAGAATGCACCATAGTGTATGTTATATGTGATAGTGGATATGATGGCTATCATGAAACACATCTAATAGTCACTGTGCATTCTGAATTCGTTCCTAGTCGATTGGACGGTCAAAATGAGGATAAGGCCGCCCGAGCTTGAGACTAGCATCTGCGATGCGAAGTACCATGTTGCATTGGTAGGGAACATTGTGATGTTCTGAGCATGCAGATGGATAGTGACCTGATGATCTATCAAACTACCCTCGTTCAGACTTTCCAAGTGGTTACCATTTGTCGAGTGGATAAGTCCGAGGTCTTGGTTGTACTGATTAGTCCTCAGTACTCAAAACGCCATTGAGACTCTAAATGATAGGCGCCTCACTTTGACCCGTTTTCCGACTCACTTGGGGTCATTAGGCAGCAGGATTGGGTGAGGTCCCGACGCATGTAGGAGTCGATGCTTCGTTGTCGAGGATTCACCGCTCGCTTTCATGCGTGGATATCCTATGCTATCTGAGGGGATAATAGTGTATAAATCTCTGGCCAGAGTACTGGATGTGTTTTAGGTAAATGGGTTTACCTAGTTACACTCGCGATGTCACTATTCGATCTCCAAGATGTATGCATAGCTATCGGGATCTATAGCGACTCTCGATTTACCAATGGTCGTTGATCTGATCGGGATATATGTGTAGAAAGGACCGTACTGTACGCTAACCACGACCAACTGGTTCTTGCAGGCACTATCAGTGATACCTACGGGATCATGGGGCGATGTTGCTAGGCGCTTTACCATGATCCGATGGGCAAGTCCGAAATTGTGATTCCGGAGCTGCAATGATTGTGGGCCCACGGTTAGTTGTATCTCTGAACCATTGTGGGTCACACAAGTACTGGATTCATGATTCCCGCATGGAAACTGAGCTCAATGTGTTGAGCATAGGAGGAGGATTTTAGGGAGTGCGACTTCCTAAAAGTCAACAGGGGTCAAATTACGATTTCCCACTGTTGAGGGGCAAAACTGTCATTTTGGACTAGGTATCTGCAAAATTGTTTTTCGCATCATAATATTCAGTTTTGGAAACTGAGTCGATCGGTCCGATCTGATCGTCGATCGGAGTTATGATGAAACCGCAGTGATTTAAATGAACCGAATGTTCATATGGACTTGGGCCTGACCCAAGTCCAATGGGCCGGTCAAGCCCATGTATATTTAATATATACTAATGTTTGATTAGGGCTTTTAATCACTAGACTCATAACTAAAACCCTAGAATCCATAAACACTCTCGGCCGCCCCCTCTCCACAACCTCACGCACGCCGCCGGCCGCCGCCTTGCGCCGCCGTGTGCCGTCCACCGTCCGCCGCCCGCTTCGTGATCGGACTTGTTTCGATCACCGCGACGAGGTGATACCGTCCGTGGCAAAATCCTTCAAGTCTTCTAGTGCATATTGACGGAGGAAGATTGATTTCGGTCGTGGACCTGATTGGAGTATCTACCGCCGCCTACCGACAAGAGCCAGATTTTCCCTGTGAAATTTGGTTGGAGCCAGGCGCCTAGACGCCAGCAAGGTAACAAATCTACGAACACCCTATGTATGTTTGTAGATTTATATTGATGTATTGAACACTTTCCGAGGCTATTTTTGATTTCCGCTGCGCCCCCGGGAAGTGGGATCCGGATCCGCCACCGTACGCCAACACATACTGGGAAAGCTGTCAAAGTAATTCAGGTATGGGTCCCGAAAGGGGTAATCCTATCTGGACCCAAGTAAAATTGGGTACCAAAATCTGTTTGTGTGATTGCAGGACAACAGGTACAAAGCTGCTGATGAATCAACCATATGGTACCTGGACAGCGGCTGTGCAAGACATATGACTGGAAACCAAAAGCTGCTAACAGATGTTATACCACACAAAGGAGCGAAAATTATATTTGGTGATAACTCTCATGGTAACACTGTGGGTAAGGGTAAGCTTATCCACGGTAACATTTCTATATCAGATGTCTTAGTTGTTGATAATCTGTGTTATAATTTGATTAGTATTAGTCATCTATGTGACAAGGGTTACATTGTTAATTTTCAACAGCACATTGCACAGTTCAGAGTCCAGAAGGACTGACTGTATTGGTAGGTAAAAGATCGGGGAATACCTACATTATCAATTGGTCAGAACCCATGGGATCTGAACATATTTGCTTATCAGCCAACTCTTCCAAGAGCTGGTTGTGGCATCAAATAATGAACCATCTGAACTTCAAAACCCTTGCTAAATTGAGTCAACATGATATGGTTTCTGGTATGCCAAAAATCAATTTTTCTAAGGACAAGATTTGTGCCTTTTGTCAGCTGGGTAAGAAAATTAAATCTACCTTCAAAAATAAAGGCGGTAAACGTTCTTCCCATAGCTTAGAGCTTTTGCATATGGATCTTTTTCGTCCTATACCCGTAACTAGCTTCGGGGGAACGAACTACACCCTAGTTGTTTTTGATGATTTTACAAAATATAAGTGGGTGTTATTTTTAAAAGCAAAATCTGATACCGCCGACCTGATGATACGCCTTTTAAAACGTTTGCAAAATGACAGATCTTGTACAGTCAATAGGATAAGAAGTGATCGTGGTACTGAATTTTTAAATCACAAATTAACTTCTTATCTTGAAGACATTGGGATAAAGCATGAGCTTTCAGCAGCTACAACTCCTCAGCAGAACGGGCTTGCTGAGAGGAGAAATCGTACTTTAAAAGAAGCTGCTAGATCTATGATTGCTTATTCAGGTGTCTCACAAAAAATTTTGGGCAGAAGCAGTTAACACAGCATGTTACACTCAAAACAGATCTATGATTAATAGGATGCACGATAAAACCCCATATGAGATCTGGCATGGCAAGAAACCTGATATATCTTATTTCAGGGTGTTTGGGTGCAGATGTTTTATTCATATTAATTGCAAGAATAACCTAACAGCTTTTGAACCAAAATCTGATGCAGGTATCTTCCTAAGATATTCAGCTGTTAGCAAAGCCTATCGTGTATTCAACAACAGAAGTCTAACAGTAGAAGAATACGCTCATGTTGTCTTTGATGAGACAAGCTTCAGATCCAACTCAGCTGCAAGCCTACATGATTTGTGTTCACGTCTGGAATCAACAAGTCTTGATGACTCAGATGATGACGTGGCTCCACAAAGATATTCAGAAGAGATAGAACCAGCTCTGGACACACCGCGCAACAATGCTCAACAAGATCTGACAGGTAATCCAGTAGTCATCGATTTGGCTAACGTTGACTCTACGCAGGATCAGATCTCTTCAAAGTGTGCTAGCTGTTGGAGCAGAAGCGACCAACGTTCAACCAGATGTTGCTCAACCAGACGTTGCTCAGATATTGCTCAACCAGACGTTGCTCAGACAGATGTTGCGCGACCAGATCTTTCAACATATCAACCAACATCTGACGCACAAAATGCAATCGCATATCCATTGGTATCAAGATCAACATCTGAAGTATCAGTCGCAAGCACATCACATCAACTGGTATCAAGACCAACAACTGATACAAGAGCTGAATCTAGCCCACATCTGGAACAACAATCTCAACAGCTGGAACCTGACTCACAAGCCAACAATGAAAAACATCAATTGGTGTCAGCTGATCCAGCAGTTCCTATCAGCCAGACAATCAAATGCAACAAGGATCAAATCCATTGGATCTGATCTTCGGTGGAATATAAATCATCCACCTGAGCAGGTCATAGATAACTTTAACTCTCCTGTTCGCACACAAAGCCAGCTATTGCATGATCATTTTGATTCAGCATTCATTTCCCATATAGAACCTAAACAAATAGATGAAGCCTTAGCTGACCCCAGCTGGATAGACGCTATGAAAGAAGAATTAAATCAATTTAAGCGCAATAAAGTATGGCAACTTGTACCTAGACCTTCTAATCATTCAGTTATAAGAACACGATGGGTCTTTAGGAACAAACTGAATGAAGATGGAGTAGTAAATAGAAACAAAGCTAGGCTGGTTGCACAAGGATTTAGGCAAATGGAAGGAATAGATTTTGATGAAACCTTCGCACCACTAGCTAGATTAGAAGCTATACGCATGTTCTTTCATATGCAGCATCAAAGATTTTAAAGTATTTCAAATGGATGTTAAGAGTGCATTTCTCAATGGCATCTTAACAGAGGAAGTGTATGTTGCACAAACTCCTGGCTTCGTAGATCATACGTATCCAAACCACGTTTATAAATTGGATAAAGCTCTATATGGGTTGAAGCAAGCACCCAGAGCTTGGTATGATACACTGTCCAAATTCTTAATAGAGCATGATTTCACTATAGGCACAGTTGATAAGACACTGTTTAAATTTGTTAAAGCTGATCATGTCTTATTAGTTCAAATTTATGTTGATGATATAATTTTTGGGTCAACTAACCCCAAATTGTGCCAGAAATTCTCCAAGTTAATGCAGGACAAATTTGAGATGAGTATGATGGGGGAGCTGACGTTCTTTCTGGGATTACAAGTGAGACAACTGGAGAATGGAATATTCATTAACCAGGCTAAGTACACAAAAGAACTGCTGAAGAAATTTGGCATGGACAATTGCTCAGCAGCTGCGACCCCTATGAGCTCTTCAATTAAACTGGATAAAGATGAAGCTGGTACTGCCATTGAGGTATCTCTTTATCGCGGTATTATTGGCTCCCTGCTATACTTAACAGCTAGCAGATCAGACATCATGTTTGATGTCTGTATGTGTGCAAGATTTCAAGCAGTGCCTAAACAATCACATTACATACCCGTTAAAAGTATCTTAAAATATTTATAAGGCACTTCCAACGTGGGTATTTGGTATCCGAAAGACTCAGGCTTTCAACTAATCAGTTATAGTGATGCATATTACGCAGGATGTAGGATTGATCGTAGAAGCACAAGTGGGACTTGTCAATTTTTAGGGGATCGACTGATTTCCTGGTTCAGTAAGTAGCAGACGTCCATTGCAACATCAACAGCTGAAGCGGAGTACCTATCAGCTGGCAGCTGTTGTGCTCAAATACTATGGATTCAACATCAGCTGAAGGACTATGGCATTGATGCTTCTGAAGCGCCCATTCTCTGTGACAACACCAGTGCCATCGCGATCACCCAAAATCCAGTACTGCATTCAAGAACAAAGCATATAGACATCAGGCATCATTTTATAACCACGTGCTAAATAAAGACGTCCGGCTGGAGTATGTGTCGACTGAGCAGCAAGTAGCTGACATCTTCACAAAGGCTCTACCAGATGCTAAGTTTTCTTATTTTAGAAACATATTAGGTCTCCTCGAATTGCCTGGATTTTTCTGTGCGCTAACAATTTGCAGGTTGACAGTTGTTGCTTAAATCAGCTGCGAGTCTTTTGTTCAGGGAGAACGCGAAGACTTTCAGCCGAGGCAAGCATCTTGCGTTGGAAGAATATCTGTCGTAGGGGGAACCAAGATCTGAATTGTTAAGCGCTAAGTCAGCTGAATATGTGGGATCTGAACATACACAGATGTCACATATAGACAGCTGATGCTTATTTGTGATCAGATCTTGCTCTACCCTCAGCGATATATTAAAACCAGCTGTGACGTTATACAACTTTGGCGCCAACTAGTTATTTACCTTTTCACCCTCGCAGTTAAAATTTGAAATCTTTTTAAAATACTTTCTCTATTTCGCAATTTTGACAAAATCTTTTCAAAATCATTTCAAAATATTGTACGTGCCGTCGGATGATTGACACGTGGTTGTCATCATTTGTATCGTCACATATACATCCTCTCTTTCCCTCGTCGTTTACTCTTCCATAGTTATTTACGGCGTTTCCCATTTTCATTTACACTTACCTTCGAATATTATGTATTGCATCTCTTGCGCTTGTGCTTTTCGTGTGTTCTTTTGCAGAAAAACTTTCACTCGTTCTTGCACTCTTTCAACTACTTAAATGGCATCCGCACTGATAAGAAACATCCTCCACATCTCTTTTGACTCAGTCCTTGCCATGGATGATGCAGGACTTGTAGCAGTGTTTGAAGCTCTTGTAGCGACTGGTTTGAAAGACTTTCTGGTGTGTTCCGCCATTTATTATGAAACTGATCTAACAGAGTTCTTTGAGAATGGTTCTGTAAGAGATGGAATGGTGGTCAGCACCATATGAGGGATGACAGTGGAAATTTCTGAGAATGTCTTTGCGGGGGCGTTTCAACTACCGATGGATGGGTTGACGGACTTGTCTGAAGTCCCTAAGGATCTTGTTTTTGACGCGAGGATTATTGTCTCAGACTCTGGTGAACAAGTGAGCATCTCTTGTAAAAAGAGGGAAATGAAGATTGAGTTTCGCCTTCTCAGTGATATTCTGGCGAAAACCATTTTCGTGAAAGCAGGGTCTTTCGACGCAGTCACTCATGAACGGTTCTTTTTTATGACTGCTATCATTAGCGGTGTGAAGATAAACTGGAGCAGGTTGTTGTTTGATATCCTCAAGGATATGGCTACTCCGGGTTCGAGGCAAGCTAAAGGCTTTGCCATTCAAATCTGTGTTCTTTTGAAGAATGTACCGGGATTAGAGTTGGGGGACTCCAAAGCATTTCCTTTCCCCAGAATTCTGACGGAGAAGACAGTTCACAGGTATGTTGTGATTAATGAAAAAGTTTCTGGAGAGGAGGTGGCCGATGAACCAAGGGTGAAGAAAACACCCGTCAAAAAGGCTACGTCTAAAAAAGAGACCAGCTGTTGCTGCGGCTGAAACCGTCGTGAAGAAGAAAAGGACGATGAAGGGTAAATCAGTGTCTTCGAAAGAAAATCTGGAGATTCTGCCTGTTGCACAGGAAGCAGTGCCTCTTCAGATAATTGAGCCAACTCCAATGGCCCCAGCCTAGCAACCCTCCGTCCCTAAGCGAAAATCGGAGAAAAGGAGGTTGAGGTTGCCAAAAGGCTCTGATGATGACAATGTTGAGAGTGTTGATGTACAGAGGGCAGAGACTGCAGTTGACATTTCTGAGGAAGAGATAGTGTTTTTGAGGAATCCGAGCCAACCACGGAAAATTTACCAGTAACTGAGTCTGCTACTGAGGAGGTTATACCCACGTCTGTTGATGACGTGGACGTCATTATTGAGCATGTCATGTAGCACCCCATTTAATGACTGCCCCGACTGTACCAACACTGATCTTTTCAGCGTGTTTTGTCCTCACTCGCACGCACCCTGAGAAACTTCTCAGAGGGTCACCCATCCCAAAATTTTCCCAAGTCAAGCACGCTTAACTTTGGAGTTCTTAAGTGATAAGCTCCCGAAAAGAAGATGCACCTTGTTGGTATGAGTAGTACCAATTAAATCTGATAAGCCTTCCACAACTGACCTCAACTACATCTATAACATCCCAGTCTCGTAATACCTCTCCTCTCGGTGTGTGATTGGTTCATTCATGTGCCCCTTCGCCTCTAGAAGCCTGCCAGGAGCCGCTCATTGTCCGTGCAACCTCTGGCACCGACGATCACTCCTCGCCCTCTTTGAGCCCCGGACATCACATGTCATTGCTGAGACTGCTCAGATGGGAGCAAACGAAGAAGAAATAGATATTGGTGGTGCGACTGTCAGTAGCTCAGCTGTTGGGAGTCAGGCAGTTGAAAAATCTGATGAGTTTGAACTTTGGATGAATCTTTCGTATGAGGAATTTCATGCACGACAAGCTGGACAACCAGTTGTAACTGCCAGTGATACAGATGAGGACATAGAAACAATTGATGTTGGAACAGGTGTTGGAGACCAACAGTTGCAGACCTTTGATACGGCTGACAGCAGGACAGATGCTTCAACTGATTATATTGTGACAGAGCTAGCAGAAGAAGTGGAGACGGCAGCTGATAAACTGTCTCCTGAGGAGAAGACCTCATCTGATGAGGCGATGTCTCTGGAGGATATTTTGATGACAATTCCAGTAGATTGCCCCTTGTCGTCTGCTGGTGTGGGAATAACGAAAATTCAGCTGGGAAAGCTTATTTCTATCCCAGGGGTCAGTGAAGGAAACTGGTACAAGGCCAGTCTTCCCAAGATTCCTGTTGATGATAAGGGGAAAGCGACCCTGGAGATAGTGGATCCCATTAAAGGAAATTCCGCCAAAGAACAAATTTCATTGATTGTTGCAGACATTAGCGGAAGTGGTCGATGAGGTGGATAGATTCTTTAATTCTTTTAGCTTCAAGAAGCTACCAAATTTGAAGATCGAGGAAATATCTGCTAAGGAGGCACTTATTTTGTCTTGGGCTGAAACAAACTCTACACGGGTAGCTCTTCAACAGAGGAAGTTTATACTAACTGAATACATAGAGTTGTTGATCAGGAAATTCTTAGAGGCCAGGAAGAACAATTTCGTTCCCGATGAGGGTTCTTCTGCCACTGACCTCAAAGTTCTGGAATGTTTATCCGATCTTCATATGTTTGTGATGGAAGAACTGAAAGAACAGACGCTGGCACATGGTGTTAGTTGGGAGAAGACGTGTTGCTCAAGACTCTTTGAAGGAAGATCTCGTGATCGTGGCGCTGTTATTGCCAGATCAAATACCAATTTTTGGTCTTCTTGTTGGATAAGGACGATGATCAAGGTTGATGGCTCATGGGTGATTGAGCAGTGCACGGATTATTGGAAGCCTTTGCCAAGGCCTGTTGTTTGAACAGAAGTTCTGCGCCAGCTATCCTATGTGGACACTCTTCCACCAGTCAGTGATTTTTTCAAGTGATAAAGAAGCGGTGGGCAGATGTTTGTATGGAAGTAGCCAAATTCTTTGTCTCAGAGAAACTGCTGCCAGTGGGATCATTAAATTTCTGCAGAGCTTTATCAGTCGTGGAGTCAGTCCCAGCTTTTGAATTTATAAGGCCAAATGTTACTTCTTGGGGATGGTTCCAGCTGGGTACATCGTCTGTCAGATATTTTCTTTATGTGAGTTTGAGTACAGTTGATATTAGTAATATTCTTTCAGTTATTGTTCAAGACAGATCAGTTGCTACCGTTTTTGATTCAGTTGTACAGAGTTCACCAGTTTTGCTTCTTACAGATTCTAGTTCAGCGTTTGCGAATAATAATGACCAGATGGATATGGATCACCAATCAGACTCTACAGATCTCTCAGATGACTCTTCCATGCACTTTGTTGAAGATGACATTCATTTGGGAGATGATGTAGCCTCCAATCATCCTTCTCTCCCGATAGTCTCTACTAATTTTTCTGCATCTTTTGATGATCTCAGGGCCTATATCTCTCAACTTATTGCCACTCAGAAAAAGGATACAAGACGTATTGATGATGCTCAGAACGATATATTGTCCAAACTCAATACCCTTGAAAAAGACATTCTTGCAGCTCTGAAACAGCACGAGGAGGCCAACAGAAGTATGATGCAGAGCGCTCGACAAGAGGCCAGAACCCAAAACAATGTTCCATCAATCAATCTGAATGAGTTTAGGAAAGGCTTTCAAGGTCATAGTGCTTTTGTAACGTCTGATTTGGCGGATGTGCGCAAAGATAAAAAAGCGCAAAGAGCTATGTTAGAGGAGGTTAAAGAGATCAATGCTAAATTAACGGACTTGGATGAGTAGGCTGCTACCATTCGAAATGATTTGTTAAACTTCCATGTGAAAGCAGAGGAGAACCATCTAAACCTTTCTACCCAGCTTGGCTTCCTGGTTGATTACATCAATCGGGGTGGTGATGCCAAAAAGGGGGAAGGTGGTAGCAGCCGCCCTCAGCCACCTCCTGACGATCAAAGCTGACCCAGTGGGAGAAGTGGTGGCAGTGGTAGTAGACCAGATGATCAGAGCAGATATGGTGGAGGTGCTACCAGTATAGATAGTGGTAGTCGAGGAAGAAGAGGTTCTGGTGAGAGACGAAGACCCGGTGATAGTGGTTCATCAAAGAGAAAACGATCTAGTGGTGGTGGTGAGTCGCCGATTCGTGGTATATCTTATGGACCGTATCTTCCGCCTAAACGAGACGCAGAATTTTGGATCACAGAGAAGAAACAATTCTAGGATGTTTTCTTTCAGTTCTCTCTATACAAATATTTTGTACGTTGATCGATACTAATATTTAGAATTTCAGCAGACCTTTGTGCGTAATTTACTTTTGCTCATATATTTGAGTCGATAGGCTGCTAAGTTTTGTCATCACCAAAAAGGAGGAAATTGTTAAGGTAAAATTTATTAGTTTTGGTGATAATAAAATAAGACAAGTATTAAAGATAACATCTGGACAGTCAGACGTTGAAGATTATCAACTACGTATTTTGAGCTAAATACTTTCAGACGTTGAATATATACGGGTTATCAGATTCTTTTATGGATTCAGACGTTGAATACAGTTGATTTGGATTCAGACGTTGGGTATCTACTTCGAAGTATATTCAGACGTTGGGTATCTATTTCAGAAGTTCAATATATTCAGCCGCTGAGATTCAGTTGTTGTTGATTTGATATCAGACGCAATTATTCGGGTGTTAACATTAGCAAAACTACGTCGTTTGGATAATTTGAAACGACAACGTTTGGTTTAACGCTAGGATTCAGACGTTGAGTTATGCGTGGATTCAGCTGTTGGTTAGCATTCAGATGTTGAAGTCTTCAGTCGTTGGAACCAGCTGTTACAAAGTATTCAGCTGTTGGAATAACTCAAGTGTTAAAGCACTCAGCTGTTGCATATATTCAAATAGCTTTATCTATTCAGCAGTGACAGCTACTCAGCGATGATATCGTCGTCTTCTTCAGAAAAGAAAAGAACTGTTTTAACGAAAAGAGATTTCAGGCGCAATCAACGCACAGATTTAAAAGTGATCATATATTCAATCTGGGAAGAATCAATGGTGAAGATTGGATCGTACAATTGCCTGGAATTAAGGAGACACTGTTAGTACTATTTTGGATAAATAGTACGCAGTATACAGAGGACGTTATACGGTGTTTGCACAAATTTGGAAAGACGACAATTTGGTTCTGACGAAATGCAATTTACCATTGTAGTGGAGCAGAATATGCGATGGACATTTATTCAAAAGGATTTTGTTTCCTTGGGTGAATTTAATGACCGTTGAAGGACGAAGAGTATAAATAGCTGGAATTTAAATTGAAGAAGCTCTCTCTCGCTCTCGGCTGTTACACTCTCCAACACTCTGTTATTAAAAGTCTTCATCACTCTCGAGCTTTTCATCTATCGACATTATCTTTCAAAAGCTCTGAAACTCGAAGAACATACAACTAAGCTATCACAGAAAATACCTTTGAGTCATCTTCTGGTTCACCTTGTTGAATCGAGTTTCTTAGTTTAGAAACCAGAAGATTTGCAGTCTCAAATCATTTGTATTTCACTGTCATATTCTATTGAGTCTGTAACGAACTGGCTTTGTGAAGCAGTTCGAAAAATATTATTGTTTGTGAACAGCAGCTGTGTCTGCTTATTGGTTGGTGTTTCTAGGAGTTCACCTGGAGCAAGGCTCGGTGAACGGGTGTTTGCAGAAGGCCTGACGTAGGATATTGATATCCGAACTTCCATAAACAAATCTCTTATCCCTTAAACTTTTACATTACTGCATTTTTTTACTGTATACTGTTCACTGATTGATTGGCGTATTTACGCACATATATTGTTAGCCAAGAAATCAGCATTTGGACTGATATCTTAAATCTGGTAACTCGGATTTAAGTTAAACGGGTTCTTGTAAAACTTGTTTTAAAAAGGTTTCAAAAATTTAAAATACTAGGAGTTCATTCAACCCCCCCCCCTTCTGAACTCCTACAGCTGTTTTTCGAGCCATATTGATCCTATCAATTGGTATCAGAGCCTGCGCATCTCAGTTATTGAACAGTCTGTTGTTTGTGCTTATCATATTTTAAAATGTCTACTTCTCACAACAAGATTCCCATGTTTTCTAAGGAGGACTACGATGATTGGAAGATTCACATGCAGGCACATCTGGCTGCTCAGGATGACGACATGTGGTCAGTTATCACAGAAGGGCCGATGAAGATAATGAAGCCAAACTTAGCCTTTGCAATATCCAATGGCGAGCCTCAGTATCTGGAGAAGAGCAGACATGAATACACCAATGAGGACAAAAAGAAAGCAAATATGGACAATGTGGCCAGAGACATTCTCTACAAGACACTGAACAAAAACATGTTCAGTGAGATAAAGACCTGCGCCACAGCAAAAGACATTTGGGAAAAGCTGACACAAATATGTGAAGGCAATGATGAGACCAAGGAGAACAAGCTGACTGTCGCTCAACAAAAATACGAGTCCATAAAGATGAAGGATGGAGAAACAATGACAGAGTTCGATGAGCGATTCAGCGCCGTGGTGATTGAGTTGACTAGCCTGGGAAAGGAATATAGCAACAGAGAGTTGGAATTGAAGGTTATGAGAGCGCTACCCAGAGAGTGGGATGTGAAGACAATGGCGATGAGGGAATCTAAAGATCTGAACAAACTGGAACTGCATGATCTCTTTGCAAATCAAAGCTTATGAGTTTTAACTGGAGACAAGATCTGAAGCTGGACCCTCAACATCTCAACCAACCAAAGCATTGGCGGCAACAACATCTGAACAGTGCTCTCCAAGCACTAGCAAGACAGCTGATCAACTCAGCAACGACGTCATGTCCATCTTCGTTAAAAAGTTTGGGAAATACCTGAGAAAATCCTACAACCCTTCTTTCTCTTACAACAATTATAATAAATCTGATAAAGTATCTACTGATCAAAATTGTTTTAACTGTGGTCGTCCAGGGCACTTTGCAGCTGATTGCAACAGGCCCAAAAAGGAAGATAGATACAGGAGAGATGAAAAGAAGGAGAATCGATACAAACGAGATGAGAAGACAGATGATAGATCCAAGGAAAGATCGAAAGATAGGAGGATGAGGACAAGAGGTGATAAAAGATCCAGCCGCAAGAATGATCGTAAAAGGTACCATATGAATGATCGCAAAGTCACCATATGGTCATTTCGAGGTCCTGTCCCTGTTCAGCAGCAGAGGATGGGGGAAACTCAGCACAGGCCGTTTCAGCAGCCTGGTCCTTCGCGTTTTGGACAGTCCTCCCAACCCCTTGTTCTCAGGACCTCAGCATGCCCAAGTTAATGCCATGACATGGGAGCAAGCAGAGGGCACGCCTGGAGGAGTGATTGCAGGTACTTGTACGATTTTTTATTTTCCAGCACGTGTGTTTTTTGATACTGGAGCATCACATTCTTTTTTAGGTTATGCATTTGTGGTTGAACATGGTTTGCATACCACTATTTTGCGTGATATTGTTTCTGTTTCGACTCCTGCCGGCACGAGCCTGTTCTCCCAAGAGGTTGTGATGAATGGCATACTTAGGTTTGGCGAGAATGTGTTGGTAGCAAACCTGATTCGATTAGTGATGTGGGATTTCAATTGTATAGTGGGATGGATGTGTTGTCTAGTTTTAGGGCCACGGTGGATTGTTTCCACGGCGTTGTGCGTTTTTGGCCCCAGTTTGGCGAGAAGTGGAACTTCTACGGCCATGATTCCTGATAGAAGATTCCATTGATCTTTGCTATGGAGATGTTTAGCCTTCTGTCGTTGGAGAATTCTGGATTCATGATTTATGCTTAGACGCATCCTCGAAGTCGTGTGTGGAGCTTAGTGACATCCCTGTCGCTCGTGATTTCCCTGATGTGTTCCCCGAGGAGATTCCTAGTTTTCCTCCGAGGAGGGAGATCGATTCAGCATTGAGTTGGTTCCTGGTACAGCTCTTATTTCACAAACCCCTTATCGTTTAGCACCATCCGAGTAGAGAGAGCTGAAGGTACAGCTTAGCGATTTGATGGAGAAAGGCTTTATTCGGCCTAGCATGTTACCGTGGGGAGCTCCTATTCTGTTTGTGAAGAAGAAAGAAGGTTCGATGAGGATGTGCATCGAATTTCGACAATTGAACAAGGCTATCGTGAAGAATAAGGAGAGCGATATCTTCTCATAAATTGAAAAGGAAGGAGAGTGATATCTTCTCATAAATTTTCCGAAACTTCTTAATGAATAGGGACATAGCGTCCTTGCTCAGCTGTTCTGCAGATTTTTAGGCTTGTACTTTGTAGCTGCTAGAGCTTTTACTGATTGTGAAGTGGAAGCTTCCTCCTCTGATCTGTTCAGCAACTCAAATTCATAAGCTTTCAGATCCATGAATAGGTCGTACAACTCAAGTTTGTTGAGGTCCTTTGACTCCCTCATTGACATGGTCTTGACATCCCATTATCTGGGCTCGCATCACTTTGAGGTCTACCTCTCCGTTTGTATACGTCTTTCCCAGAGCTTCTAACTCGATGATGATTCCAATGAATCTTTCGTCAAATGAAGTCATGGTCTCTCCAGGCTTCATCTTGATAGTGTCAAATTTCTGCATGGCCACAGTGGGCTTATTCTCCTTGATTTGCTCATTGCCCTCACAGAGCTGTGTCAACTTATCCCAGATCTTCTTGGCAGTTGGGCACATCTTGATCATGCTTAACATGTTCTTGTCCAGCGTCTTGAAAATAATATCTTTTGCCAAATTGTCAATATTGGCCATTTTTATCCTCTGTTATCCATTCATATCTTGGACTTTCGACCATCCGAGGAGCACCATCAGATATGGGAACAACATTGTTGGCATTCATAATCTTCATTGGTCCATCTGAAATGAAAAACCACATATCATCATCTTATCCAACAAGTGTGCATGCAGTCGGATTTTCCAATCATCGTAATCCTCTTTCGACAACATTTGAATCTTGTTATATGATGCCGTTATGATGAATGAGTTTTGAAAAACGGTTTTTGTTCAATATTGAGTAAACTCTGCTCTGATGCAACTTGATAGAATCTAAAATCTACAGCGCAGAGTGTAGCGCCCCAAAATTCATAGGACCACAATCTCTAGCCTTTTTGTTCTAAGGGCTGTTTTGTTATTTGAGCATCCAGATTTCAGTTCAAGCTAGTTTCAATTATCTAAGCTGATTTCTTTTTCTTCCAGCTTAGAAGCAACGACCCAAATGGTTTTTGAAGGATTTCGCCCCAAGCACAATTCCGAGCTGAAGCAGCTTTTCTTTTAATAAAAATTCTTTTGATGGGAGATTTGGGTTTTTATAAAAATGGTGTAGCAAGTTTACAAATTAAAATAGTAGTAGGGAGTTTTTAACAATTTTTCAAGGATTTGGTAAGCTAACCATGCATAATCATTGTACCTTTCACCTACTACAAATCATACTCCCATATATGATTGCTACGTGAGTTTTAGAGCTCATTTGGCTACAAGAAAAAACTTCCATTTCTCTCAAGATATACAGAAGCTCGTAGAGTGTGCTTGAGAATATTTCCAGCCAAGGCCATCCACTCGTTGTGATTCTCAGTTCAGGCAAGTAAAATTGATTCTTGCTGCATCTGAAAAACATATGTATGGTTTCGTTGTTTTCTGTTGTATGCTTGCCTGATGCATGTTAAAGTTCAGCCAGTTCATGTTCATGTTTAAGCTACGGATTCACTACTTGATATTTTAGTTTTGAGGAAACTCACCATTTATCTTTTAGCAAGCAGTTGTGTTTTAAAATACTGAGTTGTACAGATTTCCAGATAAGATAATCCAAGAGGAGTTATGTCTTCTGGGGTGCTGTAATAGTTATGGACATCGACTCTGAATAGATAGGTGGTGCTGGTTTGATCGGGACTACGTTCTGGTCAAATAAGCTGAGCTAGTCTGTTTAGGGACTGTCTGAACTGGAGCAGTAACTTCGTTTCTAAGCAGATTTGGCCTATTTTCCTTGACCAAACTGCATGATTGTTGTTGAAATGATTGTTTTTCTCAAAGCTGAGTGACCTTTATTCTTACGAAGCTTATGTCACCATTTTACTACCCGTAAGCTGTTTTTCGTAGAACCAGATCTGCTTTTCCTATTCGTGAGCTACTTTCTTTAGCCAAAGCTGTTCTTCACGCCTGTGATCGATTTTCACACCTGAGATCTGTTTTATGTAGCCAAAGTTGTTCCTTACATCTGTGATCTATTTCCATTGGCCAAAGCTGTTTTGTGTTCATAAGTTGTTTTCTCTTCCGAGCTGGTTTCTGCTATCATCAGCTCGTAGCCCAGCTGTACACTCAGTAAAGTTGTTGTTTTAAAGACAAAATGAGTTTCATAGCAGTGAATCTACCAGTTTCAGTAATCGATTTTTCGATCAAGAGCAATGTATAATAGCTATTTCAATTAAAGGAAGTAAAGTTTCAGTTTTAAGGACTTATGGCATAGAGGACCCGGTCAATCTGACAGGATTATGGTATGACTATAATCCCTTCACAGAAGGGACATGATTACGGAATTACTGTAATCCCTTCACAGAGAGTTACTGAGTTCAGATAACATGCTTCATGCACCAGGACCACCAGAGAGCCTCTAGACCATAAGTCACTCATATAAAGCAATTCAAATCTGATATCCCGATCTGTCTTTTCAGTAAAAAGATTTTAGTTCAGATGCCTTCCTTTAATTATGTGTTATGAATCAGTTATGCCTGCATTATGTAATCTCGTTATCCTCAGTTTTACTTGTTGATCCCCTAGGCTCACTAGTTTTCCCGATGCAGGTGAGGCAGCTCAGGGGCAGGGGGTGGCAAGATCTGAACCAGATTTAGGGGTTTGCGTGTGTTTGTCAAAGGCCAGCGTTTCCGCGAAATCAGAGCTGTTGTTTTTGATCTTTTGACAAAAACTGTATTAAGATCCATTACAACAATATATAATTCATATGGAGTTCCAATAGTTGTAATATCTCATTTAGTAGTCGAAATCTGAAGTTCTTATATTCCAAATATGTTTCTATGCTTACTTTTGGCGCCATCTGTTTGTGTACTAGTTTTTGGTAAGGGAATACAGCTTACAACATTTCGCATTTAGTCCTTATATTTATTTCGATTTTCCAATTACTCCAATCCGTTGATTCTCATGGGTTTGGGCGTCATAATTTGGTATCAGAGAATGGTTCTGAGATAAACACACACTTCCTAGTTTGGAGCAGCTTTCGCCATCTGCATATCCTGATCTGTGAGTTTTATTGTTATGTTAAGAGTCATTTCTCGTTTGAGTTCTGATTTTCTTTTGTGGTGGATTGCGGGCTATAGATTAAGATTTCAGGTAGAGGAAGAGGTAGAAGAAGCACCCCTGAAGTAGAACCCAGTCCAGACAGTAATTCTCGTATTACCCAACTCTTAGAACTGTTAGTGGAATAGTCAGACAGAGGCAATGGCCAATCTTCCAACAGCAGGGGACCAAATCATGATGATTACCAGGAGAAGTTTCGAAGACAGAAACCAAAGGAGTTTAGTGGTACAACAGATCCGCTTGTTGCTGAGAGCTGGATCAAGTTGATGGAAGTTAGTTTTGAATACCTTCAGATTCAAGATCTGAATAGGCCTAGGTGCGCTATCTACATGTTAAGAGATGATGCAATGATCTGGTGGGGGGGAGCCAAGTTATCAGTAGATTTGGCAAATCTCTCATGGGATGAGTTTAAACGAGTGTTCTTCGAACAGTATTTCACAGCAGACAAGAGGTTTGTGCTGAAACGGGAGTTCCTGACCTTGAAACAAGGGAGCATGACAGTACAGGAGTACATCCAAAAGTTTGATAGAGGCTGCTATTTTGTGCCTCTTATTGGAAGAGATCCCGAGGAGAAGTTGAGTCATTTTATGAAGGATTGAAGCCTACATTCAAGCTGAATGTCAGGCTAGCAGGACCCAAAACTTACAGGAAAGCGGTAGACAAGGCCCTGCGAGTTGAGAGGGATTGGAAGGATGTTGAACCGGAGAGACAGTAAAAAGGCAGTCCTTTCAACAAGTAGAACAGAGGCCATTTAAGAAGCAGAACAGGAACCAGCAGCGACCCCAAGAGCAGAAACCTATACCAACCCAGCCTATTAGTGCAGTACCAGCTAGAGACAACAAGCCAGTTTGCCCCAAGTGCCAAAAGAATCACCCGGGACAGTGTAAAGCTGGCCAGAGAGACTGTTACAGGTGTGGTGCTCAAGGCCACATTTCTAAGTTCTGTCCACAGTCGAAACAACTGGTGCCCAGTCGATCTTACGTCATGACAGTTGAGCAAGCTAACCGATTCAACTGTAATTACGGGTAAGATTTTGGTTGCTGGTATGTCCTATTTTTCCCTGTCAGATTTGGGTGCGACCCATTCCTTTATAGCTGAATATTTTTCTAAGAAGTTACCTTGTAAGCCGAAACAATTGTCCATAGGCTATTGTGTGATTGTACCTTCAGGAGAAGAGCTGGTATCTCATAGTATATACCGTGACTTAGAGCTTGAATTTCAAGGACATGTAGTTACCGTCAATTTAATTGTTCTACCTATGCCTGAGTTCGATTTGATTTTGGGAATAGACTGGTTACCTAAGTATGAGTTGGTACTGGATTTTAAGCTCAGGACAGTAACCATCAATCCACCAAGGGAACCCAATTTTCATTTGAAGCTAACCAGCTTAGGCGAGTTCCTCGCGTTATTTCAGCCTTGAAGGCCCAGTGCTGTCTAAGGAAAGGTGGAGTAGGATTTTTAGCAAGTTTATCTCTCCTAACTGTCTAGTATGCCTGATCTGGATGATGTGGAGATAGTAAATGAGTTTCCAGAAGTTTTTCCAGATGACATCAGTGGACTACCTCCAGATAGAGAGCTAGAATTTGCTATCGATTTAATACCCGGAGCAGCTCCTGTTTCCAGACCACCCTATAGGCTTGCTCCTACAGAGATTATAAAGATAAAACAACAAATTCAATATCTTTTGGATAAGGGATTTATACGACCCAGTACATCCCCTTGGGGAGCCCCTGTTTTGTTTGTTAAGAAGAAAGATGGGAGCTTAAGATTGTGTATAGATTATCGTGAGTTGAATAAGTTTACCATTAAGAATAAGTACCCCCTGCCTAGGATTGAGGAATTGTTCGACCAATTTGAAGGGAGCAGCAGTGTTTTCCAAGATAGATTTGTGATCTAATACCATAAGCTTAAGATCAAAGAGGCCGATATATATTAGACAGCTTTCAGGACACGTTATGGCCATTATGAGTTTTTAGTAATGCCTTTTGGATTAACCAATGCTCCATCTGCTTTTATTGATCTGATGAATAGATTTTTCCAGCCATTTTTGGATCAGTTCGTAATCATATTTAAGGAGATATTTTAGTGTATTCCAAGACCAGATCAGAGCACGCCAATCAGCTTAGGATAGTGCTACAAGTTTTGAAGGACAAGCGACTGTTTGCTAAGTTTAGAAAGTGTGAGTTTTGGCTAGAGAATGTTGCATTTGTAGGTCACATCATTTTTAAGGATGGATTAGAAGTCGACCCAGCTAAGATCGAAGCTGTGCGAGACTGTCCTGTGCCCAGATCTGTTTCAGAGGTAAGGAGCTTTTTGGGACTTGCTGGATATTATAGGCGATTTATTCAAGGGTTCTCGAAGACAGCGGTTCCATTGACTTCGTTGACTAGGAAATATGTTATGTTTTAATGGACCCCTAGTTGTCAGCAGAGTTTTGAGAAGTTGAAGCAAGCGTTGATAGAAGCTCCAGTGCTAACCATGCCTTCGGGGCAAGGGAATTTTGCTATTTACAAAGATGCTGCCAAGCTAGGTTTAGGAGCTGTATTGATGCAGGACAGTAGGGTAATAGCTTATGCTTCAATACAGTTGAAGAATCACGAAAGGAATTATCCTACGCATGATCTGGAGTTAGCAGCAGTGGTTTTTGCCCTGAAGATTTGGAGACATTACCTGTATGGGGATAAGTGTGAGATATTCACAAACCATAGGAGTTTAAAGTACTTCTTCACCCAGAAAGAATTGAACATGAGACAGAGGAGGTGGTTAGAACTGGTCAAAGATTACGATTGCACCATTAGCTACCACCCGGGGAAAGCCAATGTGGTGGCAGATTCTCTTAGCAGGAAGTCGATTGGATTGACCCAGATCACAGCTCAGAGGCCCTTAGCTTATGAGATTGAGAATTTTGGACTAGAGCTGGTGCCCTGTCAGAGTACTGCAACCGTAGCTGTTCTCACCATTCAGTCTTCGTGATAGATCAGATTAGAGAGGGTCAGCTGAGGGATGAACAGCTGAAGAAGTGGGTGAAACAAGATGAAGAGATAGGATGAAATATCTATACCACAGCTAGAGGAATTGTTAGATTTCAAGGTAGTTATGGGTTCCTAGCGTGGACAACTTGAGATCTGATCTGATGACAGAAGCTCATACGGCCCCGTACTCGATACACCCAGGAAGTACCAAGATGTATAAAGATCTTCAGAAGATGTACTGGTGGCCAGGCATGAAACGCGACATTGCAAGATTTGTTTCAGAATGCCTAACCTGCCAGCTGGTCAAAGCAGAGCATCAGAGACCAGCTGGGATGCTAAAACCCCTGCCAATACCAGAATGGAAGTGGGAGAGTATTGCAATGGATTTTGTAGTTGGTTTACACAGAACTATCCAAGGATACAATTCAATTTGGGTTATAGTAGATCGACTCACCAAATCTGCTCACTTCTTACCAATCAAGACAACTTATGAGGTGAGAAAATATGTCGAGCTGTATATAAGAGAAATAGTATGACTTCATGGTATTCCAGTCTCGATCGTATCTGACAGAGATTCAAGGTTTACGTCAGCTTTCTAGAAGAATCTACACAGAGCTTTGGGTACTAAGTTGACCTTTAGCACAGCCTTTCACCCCCAGACAGATGGCCAATCAGAAAGGGTGAGTTCAGATATTGGAAGATCTACTCAGAGCGTGTATCATAGATTTTTCAGAGAGCTGGGAATTTAAGCTACCATTGGTGGAATTCACGTAAAAAAATAGCTTCCAAGCATCAATTAAGATGGCCCCTTACGAAGCTCTCTATGGCAGAAACTGTAGGACACCCATTCATTGGGATGAGATAGGAGAGCGATCTGGTTTGGGACCAGATATCGTAGAACAGACCGCTGAAGCTATTAGAAAGATAAGATATCGATTGAGAACATCTCAGAGCATGAAAAGAGCTATGCTGATAACAGACGTCGCGAACTGAGTTTCGAAGCTGGAGATCATGTGTTCTTAAAGGTAGCACCGATGAAAGGCGTAATGAGATTTGGGAAGAAGGGTAAGCTCATCCCAAGATTCATTGGTCCACACGAGATTTTGGACAAATTAGGAACGCCGGCTTCCAGACTAGCATTGACCCCACATCTGTCCTCAGTGCATAATGTTTTCCATGTATCAGCTTTGAGGAAATACATTCCCAACCCATCGCATGTTTTGAGCTATGAACCAATCCATCTTGCACCAGATCTGAGTTAAGAAGAAATACCAGAGAGGATCCTTCATAGACAGAATAGGAAATTAAGAACTCGTAGGATCCCGATGGTTAAAGTTCAGTTGTCTAACCAATCAGAGCGGGAAGCAACTTAGGAGATAGAAGCTGATATGCGTAGTCTCTACCCAGAGCTGTTTGGTAAGTAAATCTAGAAACATAGCCCCATGATCCCCTAGGTATCACTGATAGTGCCTGCAAGAACCAGTCGGTCATGGTTAGTGTACAGTACGATTATTTCAACTCAAATATCCCGATCGAATCAATGATCATTGATAAATCGAGTGTCTCTAGAGATTCAATAACTATGTGATACATCTTGAAGATCACATAGTGACATCGCATGTGTTACTAGGTAAATCCATTTACCTAAAGCACATCTATTACTCTGGCCAGGTATTTGTCACACTATTATCTCCTCGATAGCATAGAATATCCACGCACCAAGGCGAGCGATGAACCTTGAAAACAAAGCATCGACTCCTACATACGTCATGACATCACCCAATTTCGCCACATAATGACCCTCATGGAGTCGGTAAAAGAGTCAAAGTGACTCAAAAAAAAAGTGAGCAGAGCAGTGATCGTAAATGTAAAAATAAAATGCACAAATTTCTATCATGGTTAAGGAGTAGGCCGATGAAAAGGCAAATAGTGCCTATCAATACAGCCCCGTTTAAATAATGTAGATACATTCTATAGACAAAGACAGGAAAGACATGCTGTCATATTCGAAATAATAATTGTTCGTTCCCATCCTGATGCGAACAATACAACACGGTGGGATGCATTGACATGACTTAGCATATAGATCTCAATGATGCATTGAGTAATAAGGACTAATCTGTACAACCAAGATATCAGACATAATCTACTCGAAAAATGATAACAACTTGGAAAGTTTGAACAAGGATAGTTCGATAGATCGTTGGGTCAGTGAAAACCCAGAAATTCAGCTCTCGGAAATGCAGGCGGAAAAAAACTCAACTTAGACTAAGTCAGTTCAGATCTGGGATGGTCAATGGTCAACTCAGATATGGGATAATCAATGGTCAACGCAGATCTGGGACAACCAACTCAGCTGGTCAAACAGTCAGACAGTCAACTCAGCTGGCCAACAGTCCACTCAGCTTTGGACTGTAAACTCAGCTTTGGTCTGGTCAACTCAGCTTTGGACGGCCAATTCAGATTTGGTAAATCAACTCATCTCAAGAATTTCAGCAAGCTGCTACATGCATTACAAACCAGATTACATCTGGAAAGCCAATCGTAACTGCCAATTTAGAGAGCTTAATGGCCAATTAAACCACTCAATTCAATGCCTAAACCGTTACTCTTGTAACAGCCAGATTTAATTACCATCAAATCCAGAATTTAAGGCTGTAACGGCTGACCTTTTGACTCCCTATTTTTGCACCTATAAATACCCAGCTGTGGCATCAGATTTCCCTCACACATTCTGAAATTTTCAGTAAAATATCAGTAAGCTCCCACGTTGAAATCCTGCACAAGCTGTATCAGATTTCACATACCAGAAAAGAACTTCAGCAGACTGTAACTGGGCTTTTGTTACATATATTCGTTTCAAATATTATATGATATTCAGGCTACGTTCTGTTTTGAATTATCATTCGAGCTTTCGTTTCGTGTCAAGTTCATGCTATGATCTAAGCTCTGTTTTAGCACTGATGTTTCTGTCGTAATATGGGTGTACGGAATATTCCACACTCTAAGTTACAAGGTGTAACTATGGTCTCGCCCCTTAGAGGAGTAAAATTAGTGACTGATCAGTCAACCATAGAAATGAAGTGACTATCAGTGTTACGTGTTATGATATGCTCTGTTCTGTTATATGCTCTTGTTAAGATAAAATTTATAAGTTTTGGTGATAACATAAACAAGACTAAGAACTCAAATTAAGACTAAGATCTGGACGTTAAGTATTCGCAAAAGATAAGGAAGAATTTCAGATCTGGACGTTGAGATAACAGGATAATGTTATCAGATCAGAGAATAGCGAAGAGTTTTTAACAGAGGATTTCAGATCTCAGTTATCGGGTTAAGTAATTCAGATCAGAAGGAATCAGATTTGATTCAGAGGCTACGGTAACAGATCTAGTTATATTTGTTCAGAAAGTATTTCTTTCAGATCTGAGCTTTTCAGATGAGAACATACTTAGTTTGAGCAGAATCCATTCAGAGTATTGTCAGTTATAATTTGTCAGATTTCGATAACAAGATTTCAGATCTCACAGAGTTACTGGTTGAAGAAATCAAAAGGAGGAAAGTTCAGATCACAGTATGACAGTTATAAGATGACTTCAGATCTGACAGAGAGTATTGATTGTGCAAAGTACGGGAAAGAGAGCAGATTTTAATTTTCAGTGCCTAACAGATTTGAGCTTGAGATTGTATCAGATGTTTATTCCAGATGAATCAACGATCACGATTTACTTGCATAAAGCCTGTTAGACAATTTCAATTGAAGAGACAAGATCAGATCTACTTTGAGTATAGTTGCACAGTACACAGAGTTGGTACAACCGATGTTTACCTACTTTGGTATATAAGTCAACTCAGCTCTGACAAGCGCATACAACCTTTTGCATAGCATTAATGGAGCATTTAATGCGGTGATACGATGAAGATATGCAAGCAAAGGTTGTGTCTACTGGCTCATTTATTGACTGTTGATGAAGAGTATGTATAGTTGAAGATTTCATATGAAGAAGCTCTCTTCAATTTTAGCTCTCTTGCCCTTTGAAATTTTGATAGATCTTGACTCTCCAGTACTCTCGTATCTCTGGGATTATTCAAGCGTTCATTCAAAAACTCCCTAAGTCCCAGTGTTCAATCTCGAAGAACATTTTTGTTATAATTATTATTAGACAAATCTTCGAGATATCTTCTGGTTTACTTTTGTAAACAGGTTTCATTGTATAGAAACCAGAAGATTTACAGTACTCAATTATATCGTGTTCATTGTATATTCAGATTTGAGTCTGTAATGAACGTGCTTCTTGAAGCAGTTCGAAAATTACATTGATTGTAACTTAGCAGTGTATCTGCGTGGTAGAAGTTGCTTGGAGTTCACTTGGAGCTCAGTGATCGGTGTTGACAGAGGCTGTGTACATCAAAGTCTTCTAGTGGAACCTTCCTGAAAAGGAGGAAGGGGAGACGTAGGATCTTCATATCCGAACTTCCAAAACAAATTCAGAACCTTGCACTTTTAATTATTGCATCATATTTATTTTAAATAACTGTTCACTGTTTAATCGGCTTCTTTCCGCACAATTATTGTTAGTCGAGAAAAACATATTAGAACTGAGAGCCTCAGATCTGGTCACTCAGATCTGAGTTAAGCTAGGCTTGTAAAATCAGTTTTAAAGGTTTTGAAATATCCTAAAACGAAGGAGTTCATTCAACCCCCCCCCCTTTGAACTCCTAAGCTCATTTTAACTACTTTTTCGATTCCATTGATCCTATCAATTGGTATCAGAGCCTGAAACTCTCAGTTATGAACAGTCTATTCTTTGCGCTTTATATCTTTAAAAATGTCTACTTCTCACAACAAAATTCCTTTGTTTTCCAAGGAGGATTATGATAACTGGAAGATCAGAATTCAAGATCATTTGGCCGCGCAAGACGACGACATGTGGTCCGTCATCACAGATGGTCCCATGAAGATAATGAAGGTCAATACAGCAATAGAGATATCTGATGGCGCACCTCAGTGGGTAGAAAAAGAACAGATTTGAATATACAACTGAGGACAAGAAGAAAGCGAATCTTGACAATGTAGCAAGGGATATCTTATACAAGATGCTGGAAAATAATATGTTCAGCAAAATGAAGAACTGTGCTACTGCCAAGGAAATTTGGGAGAAACTGACGCATATTTGCGAAGGAAATGATGAGACTAAAGAGAACAAGTTAACTGTTGCTCAACAAAAGTACAAGTCCATTAAGATGCGAGAAGGAGAGACCATGGAAAAGTTCGATGAAAGATTCAGTTCTGTGGTTATAGAGCTGACCAGTTTGGGAAAAGAGTACAACAAGAGAGTTGGCTCTCAAGGTGATGAGAGCGTTGCCGAGAATGGGACGTCAAAACAATGGCGATGAGAGAGTCCAAAGATCTGAACAAGCATGAGCTGCATGATCTGTTTGAAAATCTGAAAGCATACGAGTTCGAGCTGGAGAACAGATCTGAGGCTGGACCATCGACTTCTCAACCAACAAAAGCTCTTGCAGCAACTACTTCAGAACAGTGCTCTCCAAGCACTAGCAAGTCTACAGAACAACTGAGCAATGACGCCATGTCCCTCTTCGTCAAGAAGTTTGGGAAATTCATGAGAAAATCCTATAACCCTTCTTTCAATTATAACAAATCTGAAAATATATCTACTGATTTAAACTGTTATAAAATTGTGGTCGACCAGGGCATTTCGCAGCAGATTGCGACAGGCCCAAGAAGGATGACAAGAAGAAAGATGATAGATCCAAGAAGGATGATAGAAGGTCGATAGAAAGGAGGACCAGATCTGATAAGAGGTCCAATCGAAAGAATGATCGAAAAGTACTTGTTGCAGAGGAGAGTAACAAGAACTGGGCAGATTCAGATTCGGAGACTACTTCAAGCAGCTCCTCATCCAGTAATAGTGAGCAAGAAGACGTTCACTGCCTAATGGCCAATCAAACTACGAATGATGAGGTATTTGATTTCTCCAATACCGAATTTACACGTGAGAACCTTATCACTGCACTAAACTAAATGGTCCATGAGTACCGAGTTATCTCAGACATTCAAGGAGATCAAAGCTGAAAACAGTTGTTTGAAAAATAGTTCAATTGAATCAAGCACTGCTCAGCTTGAGGATACTGACAGTTTATAAACAGAGTTAAGTAAGCCTAATGATCGAGAATGATCTTTTGAGAACCTAGTCATGTAAGCTCTCATCTGAGAATGAGCGATTAAGTCAAGTGATGAGCTCCTGGACCAGGTCTATTGTTTCCTTGGGCAAGCTGCATGAGACCCAAAAGCCTTTGAATGACAAATCTGGCTTGGGTTTCAGTTCTGGTGAATGCAGCTCTGAGGAAACCAGTACTCAGTCAGATATGGCCTATGACAAGTTCATGAAGATGAACTTTGTCAAAGCCAGTGTGATACACAATGCATATGAGTCGGTGGAGTACAATGATCAGATCTCACCAAAGCTGAACCATAAAGGAAAACAAGGTATGGGTTATACCAAGCCTGAGAACTGCAAGCCTAGTTGGCTATAGAACAGACTTGAGAAAGATAAAGCGAAAGCTGAATCTAAGTCGTCTGTTTCGAACCAACAAAGTCGTGGTTCGAAAAAGGCCAAATCTGTATGGGTAAAAGTTCAGCCCCAGCGAGATCTGAAGGATCAAAGTGCTAAGCCAAAGCTCAACAGATCTCACAATGTTTCTGCACGAACCCTAGTAGATATCCATACTGGGACATTGTCAAAGTAATTCAAGTATGGGTACCGAAAGGGGTAATCCTATCTGGACCCAAGTAAAATTGGGTACCAAAAGTTTATTTTCATTATTGCAGGACAACAGGTACAAAGCTTTAGAAGAATCCATCATTTGGTATCTGGACAGCGGATGTTACCGGAAATCCAAAGCTGATGTCAGATGTGATACAACACAAGGGAGCCAAAATTATTTTTGGTGATAACTCACAAGGTAACACTGTGGGTAAAGTTAAGCTTACCCATGGTAACATCTCTATTAATGATATCCTTGTTAAAAATTTGTGCTATAATTTGATTAGTATAAGTCAGCTGTGTGACAATTGTTACACAGTTAACTTTCAAAAGTACACATGCACAGTTCAGAGTCCAGATGGTCTGCCTGTATTGGTAGGAAAAATATCGAGGAATACCTACGTGGTCAATTGGTCAAAGCATATGGGATCTGAACAGATTTGCATAGCAGCTGACTCTTCCGAGAACTGGCTGTGGCACCAGAGGATGAATCATCTTAATTTCAAAACACTTGCTAAATTGAGTAAGCTTGTATTGGTTTCTGATATGCCCAAAATAAATTTTTCAAAGGACAAGATTTGTGCAGCATGTCAGCTGGGAAAACAAATTCTATCTACTTTCAAAAAGAAAAATGGTCTTCGTTTCTTCCCGAAGCTTAGATATTTTTGTTGGCGCAGCGGCGGATCCGGATCCCGCTCCCGAGGCACAGCGGAATATTTAAAAATTAGACCCGGGAACGGTCAATACACCTGCAAATCAGTATATAAACATACATAGTATGTTTAGATCAGTACCTTGCTGGCGTCTAGGCGCCTGGCTCCGACCAATTTCACGAGGAAATCGGCACTTCAACGGTTGGCTGTGTCGGCCTCCTAATCCAGTCCACGACCGGAATCCCAATTCCTTCGTCGGTCTGCACTAGAAAACACGAAGAATATTTCACGGACGGAATCTCCTCGCTGGAACGGTCGGGACAAGTCTGACGGCGGCGGCGGCGGCGGCGTCTGCGGGCGGCGACGGCGAGGGGAGGAGAGGAGTGGAAGGGAGAATATAGCTGAGGAGCTTTTTGGTACGAATCAAATGAATACCCCAGGGCCCCTATTTATAGATTTTCCATGGGCTTCAACCAGCTTAATGGGCTTGGGTCGGGCCCAGGCCCAGGGTGAACATTGGTTTCAAGTCCATCACTGTGGCTCCATCATAATCCCGATCGACGATCAGACCGGACCAATCTACACAGTTTACAAAACTGAGCATTATGATGAGAAAACAATTTTCCGAACCACCTAATCAAAAATAGCAGTTTGGCCCCTGCAAGTTTCAAGGAAAGTCAAACTAGCCCAAACTTTAGGGAAATTGCATTTTAACCCTATTTATTTTTAGGAAGTTGCACTTCCATCCTCACTAGACTCATCCCCATTGAAAACTTGGGGACTCATACGCTGGAACCTCGCCATCACCAGTTCCATGCTATCAATGCGGGCTGTCAACTCGTCAACCTCTTCTTCACCCTGTCTATCGCGCTCACGAAAGGGGAAACTGCACTGATCCTCGTTCTGACCTCCAGATTCGTCCTGAAACTGACCTCTACCTCTACCCATACGTCTAGGCGGCATCTAAGAAGGCACTAAACAGGATAAGATCATACAAAACAGATACAACACAAAAAAATATGCAACACATAGATCACATAGTCAAGCACATGCAACACACAACACTGTGCCTAGACTCAAGTGTGATCAAACAGAATTGAGCTTATCCCAGCTTAAGCTCTGAGACAAAAAATGTCAGGTCTCGTGCACAACTCAGAGATAAACCACGCAAAAGCATAGCGGAAGCAATAAAAAGTGGCTTAAAATTTTCGCTTGGCCTGACGGTTTAAAACAGATAATTTAAAATAGCACAATACTTAAAATAATCCTAGTTTACATTACGAAATACGACAGTACAGCAATTAAAAGTACTAGAAACAATACAACAGCTGACAAAACTACAGCTGAACAGAAACTAAAGAACAGGGCATTCCCCGGCTGACAGCACTAGTACATATTATGCTATACGCTAACTGGGACACTCTATCCACCACCTGGGGCACCACCTGCTGGATCAAAGCCACGACCAGCTGTGAATCCTGGAAAACCTGAACAACAAACAGGCAACAACACAACATCCCCAGAGGGACCTCGGGGTCAAACCCCAGTATGGAGAGCAATAAATACAGCAAACGGAAAGCAGTAGATAACATGCACATGCTATGCAAAGGATCAAGGCTACGACTGAGAACTGGGAGCCAAGGGATCTCAACAGAAACTCAACAGCTGGATAACAGAAACTCAACAGCTGGAGCGGATAAAATGAAAGACAGTAGTGACCACAAGGTGTAGGAGTATATGGGAGCTACCCACTCGTCTCCAAACACTGTACCGGATGCAAAACATACAACTCCACCTGCTGTTGCCTAGCTCATGAAATGTAGGAGCTACCCACTCCACTCATAGCGGCTAACAGATCCCAGCAGGGAGATGAGAGCACGGTATTGCCGCTTGCCCTCAAGCACTGAAGCATACGGGAGTTACCCGCTCGTCCCCAGGCATAGCATCACAGTACACACAAATCTGAACAACAAGGTACATCTGACAGAACAGAGCTCAACAGGAAAGTATGCGTGTATGCAAATGCAACAGCTGTACTTAGCACATGCAGTTTGCCACAATGAAAGTCCTAGCAACGCAGATCTACCACCTGCTAAGCCAATACAACAATTGCTCAAGGACTACAACTCAGAAACACAGCAGCTGGGAGCTATCTTTTTGTCTCGGCTGCTGAAGTTTTGTCATCACCAAAAAGAGGGAAATTGTTAGGATAAAATTTATTAGTTTTGGTGATAACAAAAATAAGACAAGTTGCTTTTGGATAATCAGTTGTCGCATTTAACAGGAGAACTTTAATCAATCGTCTAGTGGTATTTCAGCAGTTGGAGTATTCGTTGGAAATCAGCAGATGGTATGCAATCAGTGCTTGTTATGTTCTCAAAGATATTCAGTAGATACATTCCTTGAGAGCAATCAGCAGGTGTCTTAGTTTCGATCACAGGTACATATTTGAGTTTTAACGTGTTTTGCTAAGGATTACTAAACGACAGCGTTCAAATAAGTTGGAACGACGTCGTTGGGATGCACAGTTATTTATCAGCAGTTGAAAAGAATTCTTGAAGAGAATCAGCAGTTGCTTAGTGTATTTCGTTGGAGAATGCGAAACGACAGCGTTTGGATAAGTTGAAACGACAGCGTATTGATTGGCTTAGACAATTCAGCAGAAGCATCCTTTAGAGAAATCAGCAGAAGCATTATTTCAGCAGATGTTTTCTTTAAGAGAAGAATCAGCAGGGAGCTACAGTAGAACCAGTCGATGGATGATCCAGACGCAAGAGATGAAGCGATGTCGTACAGGAAGAAGTATCCAGTCGCAAGCTACTGTTCACCAGCAGATTATACTTGGAGTTAGAGATTGCAAAACGATGTCGTTTGAATAAGTTGATACGACAGCGTTTTGCCTTCGCGCTAAGATTCAGCAGATGGTTTTGCACTAAGAACCAGCAGGTACAACTCTCAAGAGAAACCAGCAGGTAGCTTGTACATCTAGACGTAATCAACAGTACATCCAGACGAGAGCTACAGTAGACCAGCTGTTGATGTGCATCCAGTCGCAAGATGATGTACCAGTCGCAAGCACTTCAAGATCAACGTCTGGAAAACCAGTCGCAGCACAATGAAAAGAAAAACCAGATGCAAAGTTGTTGCAAAGGGAAAAGAGATTATATCAGTCGACTGGATTGCAATTGAGTGAAAACCAGACGCAAGATATCCAGTCGCAGTATTTGAATTTTCAGCAGTAGCGCAAAGAATTCAACGCATTCAACGCTCAAGATGGAAAGAATCAATGGCTGAAATAGAGTCGTGAAATTGCCTCAAATCAAGGGAACAAGATTTGTACTATTCTGAGAAATAGTACAATTTACGGAGGAGTGTTTGCACAAAATGGAAAGAAGACAAATTGGCTCTATCAATGAGCAATTTACCTTGTAGTGGAGCAGGATTTACGGTGTACAGTTTTGGCAGCAATTCAAATGGGATTTATTTTCCTTGGAGAATTTTGTGACCGTTGCAATCGAAGCCTATATATATCAGCAGCAGTGTTGAAGAAAACATTTTTCGCTATTAATCTATTGCGGTCACGCTGTCAAACTTTCTCTAGAGCTTACTCTCTGTTCAAATCACTCAAAAAGCTCACAAGACTCGAAGAACATTCAAGTGTTGATTTTCATAGATAAATCCTTCGAGTCCATTCTCTGGTTCATCCTGTTGAATCATCGAGTTTCTTTGTTTTAGAAACCAGAGAATTTTACAGTACTCATATCTTGTATTCATTGTCATATCCTTTGAGTCTGTAACGAACTTTCTTTGTTAAGAAGTTCGAAAAACAAACAAGTGTTGTAAAAACCAGCAGCTGCGTCTGCGTGGAGTATTGTGAAGTACTAGGAGTTCTCATAGCTGCTGGCTTTGGGATCGGGTGTTTGTAGAAGGCCTACTTGCATCAAATCTTCTAGTGATACCTTCCGATGAGGAAGAAGGGGAGACGTAGGACATTGAAGTCCGAACTTCCAGAAAAAAATTCCTGACTCAATCTTTTACATACAGCATTTATTTATTATTGCTTGTCATTCACTGTTCACAAACCAATCGGCCTTTTTCCGCACAAATATTGTTGGCTGAGAAGTTTGCATAAAACTGAGATCCAAAACATTTTAAAAGAGTTTTGAAATAGAAAAATCGAAGTAGTTCATTCAGCTTGTCATTCACTGTTCACAAACCAATCGGCCTTTTTCCGCACAAATATTGTTGGCTGAGAAGTTTGCATAAAACTGAGATCCAAAACATTTTAAAAGAGTTTTGAAATAGAAAAATCGAAGTAGTTCATTCAACCCCCCCTTCTGAACTCCTATTTACTTAGTGATCCTATTTCTGGGACCATCACAATTCCTCCATATGTTCCAACCAGCCTTCAGCCATCAAACCACTCTCGGCGCCAGTGAACGTAAGGGGATTCATCCTTTGAAACCTAGCCAGAACTAGCTCCATCTCGCCAATCTGTCTAGTCACATCTTCCACCTCTGTCTATCTAGCACGACGACACAGAGGTACACTCTGCTGCTCAACATCCTCATCACTCTCGGGAGCCCTAGACTCCTCACCAGTTTGCCTAGTGATTCTCTACCTCTCCTCGACGGCGTCTATAAAAACTCAAGGTAAGAACCAACAGATATAACACAGAGGCAGATATCAACATCATAGAACTCACAGAGTCAATCACAAATAAAACTCAAACTCTGTACCTAGACTCGAGTGTGATGGAAAAGAAATCGAGTTTATCCCAGTTTAGGCTCTGATACCAAAATGTCAGGCCCGGCCCGGTGCGCTAAATTACAGATTAATTACTCAATTAATCATAAATACACGGAAGCATTAAAATAGGGCTAAAAATTTTTGTTTTGGGCCAGAACAGGAATCATCTCTTAAAAATACAATCTTAGTCAAAATAGGATTTTAACTCAAAAATCCAACAATCATCAAAACATAAACAAGTATGCATCAAATACAGATCCCCAAATACATATTCACGCAGGGCATCCCCTGGTTCAATACATAATACATATAACAGGGACTCATAATGGGGATCTACCAGCCGACGCTCCACTCGATCCAGCTGGATTACCTGAAAATCCTGCAAAGGCCAATCACAGACCAAAGCAGCCCAAAAACAGGGAAAATAAACGAGGTCAAACTTCAATACGAAGAGCATCTAAAAAGCAACAAATATATCATTCATGCAATATTTCAAACGTGCAATGCATGAGGGCTACCAAGAATCATCGGTAGGCAAGGCACAACAACTCAGTGTCAGAATCAAATCATGTGATACTCAGGTACGACAGATCAACCTCCCATCACAGTTCAGTGGTATTCAGGCACGACAACTCAGTCGGCCACCACATCAATATCAGCGTTGGACTTTTCAGGCACGAGGCTCAGTCGGCCGATCACAACACACAAAGGAAATCAATATCATTCATGCAATATTTCAAACGTGCAATGCATGAGGGCTACCAAGAATCATCGGTAGGCAAGGCACAACAACTCAGTGTCAGAATCAAATCATGTGATACTCAGGTACGACAGATCAACCTCCCATCACAGTTCAGTGGTATTCAGGCACGACAACTCAGTCGGCCACCACATCAATATCAGCGTTGGACTTTTCAGGCACGAGGCTCAGTCGGCCGATCACAACACACAAAGGAAATCAGTTTACAAGAGAATCAGTCTCAATATGTATGTGTGAATGCACAGCAGAATCATGCTTATACCAATGCATATAACTCACAATCACACAGACAGATAAGAGCACATAATCATCCTAAAAAACAAGCAGTCAATACCAGCACACAGATCACAGCAATTCAACACGAAAGAAATATTCCAAAGCTGATATTCAAGCTGCTAGATCCAGCTCAATTCGTACCTCAAATCTCAGTACGCCTACTACCTCAACAGATCACGCGAGAACACAGGGATACACGGGACCAGCAGCTTACTCAAATCTGCGGCTTTACCAGCTAGCTAGAAATTCACCGGAAGATGCCTACAAGCTAGCTAGAAATTCACCGGAAGATGCCTACAAGCTCAAATCTGCCAAGACATCTAATAATCAGCTCACATCAAAGCTCATACAGCTTATAGTCTAAAGCTTCGTAGCCTAAATCAGCTACCTCAAATCTACAGATCACTATCCAGCTCTAAATCGGAGCTTAAATCGGTAAGGAATCACTTACTCAAAGCTGCTAAAGAACGGAAGAACTATCGGCCAGAATTGGCGAAGATATTCGAACTCTGCAACTACTTCGCGCTCCCTCAAAACATCGACCCAAGTCTCCAAATTGGTATAAATCTTAAGATCTTGAAGAGACGAGCTCAACACCACCAATCTTAAATAAGGTTCAGGGTTTGCGAAGCTCTCGGGAAGAAGATAAGAAATATAGGGTCTCACTTTGTCTAAGTGTTGATCGACACTGGTATGTATATAATTCTTCCACTCAATGCTACAGTGAAAGTCAATTACTCAAGTCAAAGCTGATACCAGCTCTCAGATCTTAGCGCTACATCAGATCTCAGCGCTAACACAGATCTGACTTCTATACACTGTACTAGCGCGCGACCACCAAACAACATCACTTAGGAGTCCCGCTCCAAAACAAACAGATCTCGTGACATAGGCCTGCTCGCGAACATCCAGATCTGGTCAACTCTGAAATCCATGAACCGTACCGGTCTACTCCAAACTCACGAACCGGATCGATTCACACAGTACCGTTGCCCAACACACGAATTTCCCAAGTTGACGCACACATCTGTTCACACCCGCTGAACAGATTTCACTCGACCAGCGTCAAATCTGGTAACACAATACGACATCGCATTACCTCCCGCTCTAAGTTCAACTACTCAAAACTGTTCCCTCATCTCAGAGTCTCAAGAACCTCTCAAATCTGATATCTTCCGATACCAATTCCCGAAAAATTTTCAACTCCAACGCAATACACAAAACATATCATACTCGAATACGATCTACCCAAATCCTCTTGCGCCAATCGAACATGTTCCAAACCACATGATAGCGACCAACAACTCACATCTGATCTGTTCTACATCAAATCCGAATATTCCCAATAGATTAACCAATTCTCTCAAACCTGAAAACCCGATGGTTAACGTCTCCCTTGGTTAATCCTCATCCAGATCTAATTAACCGATTAATTTTCTTGTCCTTACATGGTTTCTCAACTGATCTAATACAAAGTTCGTTCTCCTCGCTCTGTTTGGATATACTCTTCTCTTATAAACTGATCTAATCTGTTTCTGTTCTTCTGAGCTGGTTTGTCCTTAACCAGCTTAGCTACATTCCCTGAGCAGGTTTGTCCTTAACCAGCTTAGCTCTGTTCTAGAGTATCTAAGCTGGTTTCTCCTTAATTAGATTAGGTTCGATTTGGTTTCAACATAGTAAGCTCCGTCTTGATCTAGTTGATAATTCTCTAAGCCGATTAATCTCTTTTTGTCTTCACCAAAACTTATAAATTCTCCATCAATTTCCCTCTTTTTGGTATGACCTTGTGCAGAAAAAAAGATTTTATTAACTTTATTAATGCTGGTTACCACCTCATCCATATTATTATAAAACGCTCGCCTGAAAATTTGAGAATCGTATTTCATGTACATATGATCATCCATCATCATGTTCACTGTGGGTTCCAAGGATGTAACGAAGCTCTTCATCGATTTAAGCTCAGATACAGCATAAAAATCTTCCTGGGGACTAGAAAAGTTTACGTTCCGTGGACCTATTTGGGCAAAATCCTGTTCTGCTTGTACATTATCTCTTGGCTCTGTATACTGTACAATATGGAGACCAGAAGAAGTGGGACCCTGATGATCCTCATTATTACCAACTGAATCGGAAGAATGAACAGACAAACTTGAATCGCTTGGACTTGGAGGGATAGGGCCTGCTTGCCCTGCCTCTGGAGCCTGTTGCTCCTCCTCTTGAGCCTGATGCTCCAAAGAATCTATGGCCTCTGCTTCTTCCACATTCTTTACAACCGGAGGAATCTCCTCAATTGTAATATGCTCCTGAGCCTGTTGCTCAATCATCGTTGTATCTTCTTCCTGAGCTGGTTGCTCTTGAGCCTGGTGCTCAATCGCAAGAACTTGTTGTCCCTCGGCCTGAGCCGGTTGCTCCTCTGTCTCCTGAGCTGTTGCATTAGTTCCTTGCTTTGACACTATGCGCGCCTCAGCCCAGGTGATCTGTGGGATATCATCTGAAGAAGCATATCCTGTAGCTGAGGATTCTGGAACCAGAAGAGGTAGACCAGCTTGAAAACGCTGATACCGATGCTGTTTTATGATCTCCTTCAACTCTCTTTCCAAGAACCATAAGCACATGTGATCATAATTCACAGACGGTGCAGCTGTATCAAATGCAGCTCGGTGCTCAATAAATCAGAAACCAGCTCTGTCTCAGCCCATGTCATATATTTCATCTTCTATCTTGGCCAATTGGTAATGGGCGTCATCGACGTTATTGTATTGAGCCTCACCTCATTCCGGAAGCGTGCCCATTCATCATATGAAGACATCTTTGAGGACACAGCTTCCCAAACCGATTGAATCACCAATAAACAATGCTCCTCTACTGGGTTGGACCGGGTAAATGCTTCTAGTATCTCCTTGCCCTTACCAGGTGGGTCTATCTTAGGTAGAAAGTTGGTTGCCCAGTTGATCTCTCGAATCTCCACGGGGGCAAACACCATCCCACTTCCATAAGCAGTGGACTGTGGGCAGGTTGTTCAGATTCTGTCCTGACAACCAGAGGAAGCTCTTTGGGTGCGGCCTTCTCCTCCACAGCTGGTACAGGCTTCACTAGATTAGGCCTTTTCGTCCTCAGCTTCTTCTTAATCTCTGGTAGAGGCAGAGACATGGTTGATTCCGAATCAGATGGAGCAAGAATTAGTTTTCATTTTTCACCAGCTCCATCTGTCTTTGTTGTGCCTAAAACCGTCAGAGGACATTATCATCATCTGAGCTGGTCTCAGATCGCGTCTTGGCTGGAGCAGCTGAGCTCCCAGCTACCTGCTTTGTCCTCAAAATCTCCTTCTTATTCTTCTCCACCTTCTCCTTCTTCGGCTCAACAACTGCCTTATCCCCAGATGTGATGCTCACCCCACCAGCTTGGGGAGTAGCTTGGTTCTTCTTCATGTAAGTGAGAACCGACTTGTGTTTCAACACTTTAGGGGGATGTAGAGCCACGGACTCCTCAAGGTCCGCTTTAACCAATTTCTCCAAAATAATGCTGAGCGGCATGGCTTATCCAAGGGATTGCTTTCCAACAAAGATACTGAAACGAACCAGACTCTAGAATTTTTTTTAAAACATTTGCGGAAGCATAAACTTTAAATATGGCTCGTTCCCTTCTAAAACAATTTCTACATCATTTTCTCAAAATACCTTAAGCTTATATAAAGTAATATTTAAAAACGTCAAACAACCAACATCGTAAAATCATCGAGTAAAAAGAATACTGAAAGCTAACATGTTTAAAAACCAGTATCTAAATTGCAACATGACAAAACTGAATCATAAAGGTGGTCACGGGGTACTGCTGCATCAGGCGCTCAGAGGTCCTCACCGCCAGTCGGAACATGCTCATCGACAGGATCATCACCTGCACCATTTAAACCTAGTGAGCCTAGAGGCTTAGCATGCTCTACCGTAATGCATAACAAAGTATATCCTAATAAAAGCGCATGCAAGCACATACTGTAATTAAAATAACGTAAATATATGAATCTTTGCATGATCTTAAAACATTTCATCATGTAATCATATCATATATCATATATGGCATGGCATATCATAATCTGAAAGAAAGCGTAAGATTCATATCAGTGGATGTGAGCAAAGTGTGACTGATCAGTCGTAATAACCAACGTACGTGGCGGTGTGGTTCACCCGACCTTACCTCTGGATCTCTATATATCACACCTCTTGAAAACTGCCACTTCACCCGACCTTACCTCGGGATCCATAGGCCCTGAAATCCTGAAATCATTCCTAAAAACAGGGGATCCCGGGGCCCGGCTACCCGGTTAACTCCCATCGTAGACTTGCCACATCACTTCCATTCCTCGGATTTTTAACTTAAAAAGGACATGCCTGATCGTTTCATAAAATCTCATGATGCGTGAATTTTCTTAAAATCATGCAATTTAAAATCTTAGCCCGTTAATGGATAATTAATTCTTTTTCTTTAAAACTTTTACGTACATAACATACTACATATATGATTAATTATGAATTTATGGGCTTTTACATTTTTCTACTTCGGTCAAGGGTTGATTCTGGGTCCTGGCTCGCTATTTCTAGACCAAACGTCGCTCTAAAAACGGCCGATGAAACGAATGTTCACCGGTTTTTCCCATATTTGCCTATTTTCTTTAAAATTTGATTTCTTAAAATCAAGACAAAAAGGAACTAATTAAAATTCTAAAAATCTATTTGGGACTTATTAAAATCGATTTTGACCTTTAAAATCAATTTAAATCAATTTTGACCTCGAAGCCGATTTTTGACCAAAAGACTGATTTTGACCAAATTAAATCCCAAAAATCGTGGCTAATTTCTTTAAAATTAGAACTTTGATACATTAATAAAAATAACAGGTCCATAATTAAAATAACTTGACCCCATTTTAAAATATTTGACTCGAGACTCAAAGAACCAATCCGGTCCAACCGAACCAGCCAAAACCGGTTCAGTTAGACCGAACCATAGCAACTTAAACCCTAACCAAAAATCCCACACACCCTAACAAGCTGCCGCCGCGACCAGCAGGCACTCCTCACGACCGTTCTCCCAGCTCCGGCCACCACTGCTGGAGCCCTTCAATCTGGACCACCCCTAGGTCTAGACGGTTCCAACGAGACCAACCATGGGCTAACCAGGGAGAATTGGTCGCTGCAAGTGGACGCACCATCCATGCTGTGCGCCATCGCGACCACCTGCTGGTTTCCGTGTTCGTTCTCCCTGATCCGGCCACCAATTCCGGAGCCCTTCCGGCTGGACCACCCTCAGGTCCAGATGGTTCCAACGAGACCAACCATGGTCCAAACCATGTGCTAACCAGGGAGAACTGATCGAGGGAAGTGGGCGCATCAGCCATGCAGCGTGACCCGTCACCTCGACCTCTATGGCTTTCCCTGGTTCACCCGACCACTTAGCCACCTTCCTACCTCGATCTAGACCACCAAGAGTCCCCTAGGAACCTCTAGAACCGAGCCATAGACCCTGGAAATTACCATGACCTAAGCCTTAAGAGGAAAAAGCGAGACATGTCAAAATCGTGAGTTCCATGCATGAACTATGAACATGGAGGTAAAGATCCGAAGCATACACATAGAAATTCATGCATAATTTTCATAAAACAGTCTATTACGATTTAAATGGTGAGAAAGGGAATTGATATCACATGTCTGGGTTGAAGAAAACGTTGATCTGCGAAGTACGGACGTCGTAGGTGCGAGATCGGGGCGCCGCCGGAATTTGATCACCAAGCTCCTTCAGTGGCTGTGAAATTTCGAAACTTTGTGTGCTAAGGGAGGGGGAAGGTGGCTGGTACAAAGGATGGAGGCTAGGGTGTGTTTAGATTTGTGTTTAGAAAGTAATTAAGGTGCCTAAAATGACCCCTATGGCTTTAATAAAAAATTTACAAGCTTGCCCCTCTAATTAATAAAAAAGAAAGGGTTTAAAACTCATACTTGGGCTTTAATAATTATCAAGTTTCGAAATCTAGGCCTTCTAGAATTTTTAAATGCTTTAAAACTCAATATACCAGCCCGTATAGGCGAAAAACGGGTTTCCCTCTAAATAATTATAAAAATCCTAATTTCCAAAAATATTTTCTTAAAATAAAATAAATTCATTCTTAAAATCTCATAACTTAAAAAAATCTCAATTATCTTCTTTTCGGTCGACCATAATCTCGTCCACACGTCCGTAGCTCAAGAAGGCTGAAAAATATACATGCATACCATGCAACATAAAATCATAAATAAATCATAAAAATGGCATGTAATCATCTAAAAATATTTTACCCCTAGTCATGCACCCATTTCTACGTAATCAGGATTTCGGGGCGTTACAATCTCCCCTGCTTATAGAAATTTCGTCCCCGAAATTAAGTTACGTACCGATAGCACGTCTGGGAGGCATACATGCACACCAAAACCTTATCACGTAAATCTAAGTGCATGACTAAGCGTCTAATTTTAAAACTCTAAGGCCCAAAACTCATGCAAGGCTAAAACATGCAGCATACTAAAATAAACATAAATAATAAAATAATAAAACTCACAGACTGGTAGTGCGACTTCTATGCTCCACGCAGCAGGCAAGTATCCCACCAGAACCACCGCTCTGATACCAACTGAAACGAACCAGCCTCTAGAATTTTTTTTTTAAAAACATTTGCGGAAGCATAAACTTTAAATATGGCTCGTTCCCTTCTAAAACAATTTCTACATCATTTTCTCAAAATACCTTAAGCTTAAATAAAGTAATATTTAAAAAAGTCAAACATCCAACATCGTAAAACATCGAGTAAAAAGAATACTGAAAGCCAACATGTTTAAAAACCAGTATCTAAATTGCAACATGACAAACCTGAATCATAAAGGCGGTCACAGGGTACTGCTGCATCAGGCGCTCAGAGGTCCTCACCGCCAGTCGGAACATGCTCACCGACAGGATCATCACCTGCACCATTTAAACCTAGTGAGCCTAGAGGCTCAGCATGCTCTATCGTAATGCATAACAAAGTATATACTAACAAAAGCGCATGCAAGTACATACTGTAATTAAAATAACGTAAAGATATGAATGCGTGCATGATCTTAAAACATATCATCATGTAATCATCATATATCATATATGGCATGGCATATCGTAATCTGAAAGAAAACGTAAGAGTCATATCAGTGGATGTGAGCAAAGTGTGACTGATCAGTCGTAATAACCAACGTACGTGGCAGTGTGGTTCACCCGACCTTACCTCGGGATCCCTATATGTCACATCTCTTGAAAACTGCCACTTCACCCGACCTTACCTCGGGATCCATATGTTAGAGTAGGTATGCAACTAGCCAACTTGTGGTGTGTGGGTTCTTATTGACTCTTTTTATAACGATCTTTATTTATGAAACTCGTGTTCTATTATGGTATTCTTTATCTTCATTATTATATAATGTTAACAATTGTGTTGGATAAAGACTTAGAATGCACTATAGTGTATGTTAGATGTGATAGTGGATATGATGGCTATCATGAAACACATCTAATAGTCACTCTGTATTCTGAATTCGTTCCTAGTCGATTGGGCCGTGAAAATGAGGATAAGGCCGCCCGAGCTTGAGACTAGCATCTACGATGTGAAGTATCACGTTTCATTGGTAGGGAACATTGTGATGTTCTGAGCATGCAGATGGATAGTAAGAGAAATTGAAATAAATATGTCTCTTAATTCGACTTCTTGGGTACTTGATACCGGATGTGGATCTCATATCTGCAATGATTTGCAGGTAATGACAAGAAGCCGGCGTCTTAGAGAGGGTGAGACCCACTTGAGGCTTGGCAACGGAGTAAGGGTTGCTGCTGTAGTTAGAGGAGATGTTTATTTATTTTTGTCTTCAAATTTTAAGTTGTTATTGAGAAACGTTTTATTTGTTCCCGAATTAATAAAGAACATTATTTCTGTTTCTATGCTTGATAGTGATGGATATTCTTGTCATTTTGCCAATTCGATTTGCAATATATACAAGAATGAATGTTTGATTGGAATTGGGGAACGCGAAAACGATCTATACAACTTAAAATTAAAAGAAGTTCCAACTCGCGATGTGAAAACACATACAACAACTATTAAAAGGAAAAACGATAGCTTGAACCCGACACAACTTTGGCACGCTAGGCTAGGTCATGTTTCCTTGAATAGGATGAACAAGTTGGTTAGGAGTGACATGTTTGATATGTCTTACATTAACTCCCTACCGACTTGTGAGTCTTGTCTCAAGGGAAAAATGACTAAACAACCCTTCACGGGCAAGCCTGAACATGCTCAAGGCCTATTGGATTTGATCCACACTGATGTGTGTGGCCCACTTAGCATTGGTACTAAGTACGGTCACACATACTTCATCACCTTTACCGATGATCACTCTAGGTAATGGTACTTGTACTTAATGAAACACAAGTCTGAATCATTTGAAAAGTTCAAAGAATTCAAGGCCGAAGTGGAAAATCAATTGGGAAGGGGTATTAAAACACTGCGATCCGATCGAGGTGGAGAATACTTGAGTGCTGAATTTCAAGACTATCTTAAAGAGAATGGGATTCTCTCACAGTGGACCCCTCCGGCCACACCACAACTCAATGGTGTAGCGGAGCGTCGTAATCGAACCTTGATGGACATGGTTCGATCTATGATGAGCTTCACTGAGCTTCCTACATCGTTTTGGGGCTATGCGCTTGAAACGGCGGTAATGTTGTTGAACAATGTCCACACCAAGGCGGTGGATAAGACTCCATATGAGATATGGATGGGCAAGCCATCCAAATACTCATACATGAGGATTTTGGGATGTCCTGCTTACGTGAAGCAGACAGTGGGAGATAAGCTGGATAATAGATCCATCTTATGTTACTTCATTGGGTATCCAAAGAATTCTATTGGATACTTCTTCTACTATCCCAATGAAACAAAAAGTGTTTGTTTCTAGAAATGCCACCTTTCTGGAAAGGGAGTTTCTAATTGATAGAAAAGGCAAGATAGTAGAACTCGAAGAGGTTCGAGAACCATCTGAAGTACCAAGTGAATCTCCCGCACCACAAGAGCCAATACCAGAAATGGTCGCACCTAGGAGATCTGAAAGGGTTCCTAGGGCTCATGTTAGATATGGTTTCCTCCTTGAAGATGATCAAAGTGATCAAACTATTGGATGTGATCCAAGAACTTTCAAGGAGGCAATTTCCGACGCTGATTCTAATTTGTGGCTTGAAGCAATGCAGTCTGAGATTGACTCAATGCATGCGAACCAAGTTTGGACTCTTGTTAATCCTCCCGAAGGAATAGTTCCTATTGGGTGTAAATGGATATACAAGAGAAAACTTGGGCCTGATGGAAAGGTACTGACCTACAAGGAACGACTGGTCGCGAAAGGTTACACTCAAAGGCAAGGTAAACTTCAGAGATCGATCTACTGTCTCAAACAAGCATCAAGAAGTTGGAACCTGAGATTTGATGAAACAATTAAGGAATTTGGTTTCATCAAGAATCCCGAGGAGCCATGTGTATATAATAAGGTAGTTAAAAATGCTGTGACATTCCTTGTACTTTATGTTGATGACATTCTACTCATTGGGAATGAGGTGGGAATGTTGCAGTCAACTAAAGTGTGGTTGTCTAGTATATTCTCGATGAAGGACATGGGTGAAGCATCCTACATTCTAGGAATACAGATCTATAGAGATGGATCGAAAAGGATGCTCGGACTCACCCAAGCCACCTACATCGATACCATACTTAAGAGGTTCTCTATGGAAGAGTCCAAGAGAGGACACATACCTATGTGCCACGGGGTCACTCTATCTAAGTCTATGTGTCCAAAGACTGATGAGGAGATAGAGAGTATGACACGTGTGCCATATGCCTCGGCAATAGGTAGTATTATGTATGGCATGATCTCAAATAGACCGGATGTCGCATATGCTCTGAGTGTCACGAGCCGCTACCAAGCCAACCCCGGCCAAATGCATTGGAAGGCCGTGAAAGATATTCTTAAGTACTTACGAAGGACTAAGAATATGTTCATGGTCTATGGGGGTGGTGAACTGAAATTGGAAGGCTAAACTGATTCTAGCTTCCAATGTGACGTGTATGATTCGAAGTCAACCTCTGGATTTATATTCATGCTCAATGGTGGTGCTGTCTCTTGGAAGAGTTCCAAGCAAGACACCATCACGGATTCAACCACTGAGGCTGAGTACATCACAGCATCAGCTGCTGCTAAAGAGGCGGTTTGGATAAGGAATTTCGTCCAAGAGTTGGCGGTAATCCCTGAAGGAGTTGGTCCAGTCCCGGTGTACTGCGACAACACGGGTGCCGTTGCGCAAGCAAAGGAACCTAGGTCTCACCAAAGATCCAAACACATACTGAGGAAATACCACATAATTCGGGATATTGTGGCTAGAGGTGACATAGCAGTCGAGAGAGTCGCCTCTGCAGACAACATTGTTGATCAACTTACGAAGCCCTTGCCAGGACCGTTGTTTGAAAAACATCGCGAAACAATGGGACTGCGTCTGATGAGTAGTTGGCTTTAGGGCAAGTGGGAGATTGTTAGAGTAGGTGCCCAACTATCCAACTTGTGGCGTGTGGGTTCTTATGGACTCTTTGTATAACGATCTCTTTATGAAATTCGTGTTCTATTATAGCATTATTTATCTTCATTATTATATAATATTAACAATTGTGTTGGATAAAGACCTAGAATGCACCATAGTGTATGTTAGATGTGATAGTGGATATGATGGCTATCATGAAACACATCTAATAGTCACTGTGTATTCTGAATTCGTTCCTAATAGATTGGGCCATCAAAATGAGGATAAGGCCGCCCGAGCTTGAGACTAGCATCTGCGATGTGAAGTACCACGTTTCATTGGTAGGGAACATTGTGATGTTCTGAGCATGCAGATGGATAGTGACCTGGTGATCTATCGAACTACCATCGTTCGGACTTTTCAAGAGGTTACCATTTGTCGAGTGGATAAGTCCGAGGTCTTGGTTGTACAGATTAGACCTCACTACTCGAAACGTCATTGAGACTCTACATGATAGGTGCCTCACTTTGACCCATTTACCGACTTAGTTGGGGTCATCAGGTGGCGGGATTTGGTGAGGTCCCGATGCATGTAGGATTCGATGCTTCGTTGTCGAGGATTCATCGTTCGCCTTTGTGCGTGGATATCCTATGCTATCTGAGGAGATAATAGTGTGATAAATCTTTGTCCAGAGTACTAGATGTGTTTTAGGTAAATGGGTTTATCTAGTAACACACGCGATGTCACTATTTGATCTCCGAGATGTATGCATGGTTATTGGATCTCTAGCGACTCTCGATTTACCAATGGTCGTTGATCTGATCGGGATAATGTGTTGAAAGGACCGTAATATACGCTAGCCATGACCGACTGGTTCTTGCAGACACTATCAGTGATACGTAGGGGATCATGGGGCTATGTTTCTAGGCACTTTACCATCATCCGATGGGTCAGTCCGAAATTGTGATTTCGGAGTCGCAATTGTTGTGGGCCCACGGCTAGCTATATCCCTGAACCATTGAGGGTCACACAAGTACTGGTTTCACGATTCCCGCACGGAAACTGAGCTTAATTTGTTGAGTATAGGAGGAGGAAGGATGGAAGTGCGACTTCCTAAAAGTCAACAGGGGTCAAAGTGCAATTTCCCTAAAGTTTGGGCTAGTTTGACTTTCCCTGAAACTTGGAGGGGCTAAACCGCAATTTTGGACTAGGTTGTCCGAAAAATTGTTTTCGCATCATAATAATCAGTTTTGTAAACTGTGTAGATCGGTCCGATCTGATCTTCGATCGTGATTATGATGGAGCCACGACGATGTACTTGAACCGAATGTTCATATGGACCTGGGCCCGCCCCAGGACCATTGGGCCGGTCCAAGCCCATCACATGTCTATTAGTACTTGACCTAGGGCTACATTGTCTACACAAAAACTCTCACAAAACAATAGACTATAGCCTCCGCCCCCTCTCCTCTTCGTCCCTCTCGGCCGCCGCCCCTCACGCGCCGCCCGTCGTGCGCCGCCGCCGCCATGTGCCGCCGCTTGTCGTGGTTGGACTTGTTCCGACCACCTCGACGAGGAGATTCCGTCCGTGAAAGATTCGTCACATTTCCTAGTGCAGACTGACGAAAGAGTCGTGATTCCAGTCGTGTACCGGATTAGGAGAACGACAACCGCCAACCGTTTAAGTTTCAATTTCCTCGTGAAATTGGTCGGAGCCAGGCGCCTAGACGCCAGCAAGGTACCAAATCTAAGCACCCTATGGATTTTTATTTGTTATTATTGTTATGTATTGACCGTTCCAGGTGCAAAATTTTGAAATCTTCCGCTGTGCCGCGGGAGCGGGATTTGGATCCGCCACTGCGCCAACACCATAGGCCCTGAAATCCTGAAATACATTCCTAAAAAAAGGGGATACCCCGGGCCCGACTACCCGATTAACTCCCATCGTAGGCTTGCCACATCACTTCCATTCCTCAGATTTTTAACTTAAAAAGGACATGCCTGATCGTTTCATAAAATCTCATGATGCGTGAAATTTCATAAAATCATGCAATTTAAAAGCTTAGCCCGTTAATGGATAATTAATTCTTTTCTTTAAAACTTTTTGGTACATAACATACTACTGTTAGAGTAGATGCCCAACTAGCCAACTTGTGGCGTGTGGGTTTATAGACTCTTGTGTATGACAATCTTTATATATGATATTCGCATTTCATTTATGGCATTCTTTACTTTCATTGTGTTGTATGATGATTAACAATTGCGTTGAGTAAAGACCTAGAATGCACTATAGTGTATGTTAGATGTGATAGTGGGTATGACAGCTATCATGAAACACATCTAATAGTCACTATGTATTCTGAATTAGTTCCTAGTCGATTGGGCCGTCAAAATGAGGATAAGGCCGCTCGAGCTCGAGACTAGTATCTGCGATGCAAAGTACCATGTTTCATTGGTAGGGAACATTGTGATGTTCTGAGCATGCAGATAGATAGTGACCTGGTGATCTATCGAACTGCCCTCGTTCGGATTTTCCAAGTGGTTACCATTTGTCGAGTGGATAAGTCCGAGGTCTTGGTTGTACTGATTAGTCCTCACGACTCGAAACGTCATTGAGACTCTACATGATAGGCGTCTCACTTTGACTCGTTTGCCGACTCACTTGGGGTCATTAGGCGGCGGGATTGGGTGAGACCCCGATGCATGTAGGAGTCGATGCATCGTTGTCGAGGATTCACCGCTCGCAGACATGCGTGGATATCCTATGTTATCTGAGGAGACGATAGTGTATAAATCTCTGGCCAGAGTACTAGAAGTGTTTTAGGTAAATGGGTTTACCTAGTTACACTCGCGATGTCACTATTCAATCTCCAAGATGTATGCATAGCTATCGGATCTTTATCGACTCTCGATTTACCAATGGTCGTTGATCTGATCGGGATATATGGATTGAAAGGACCGTACTGTACGCTAACCACGACCAACTGGTTCTTGCAGGCACTATCAGTGATACCTAGGGGATCATGAGGCGATGTTGCTAGACGCTCTTACCATGATCCGATGGGCAAGTCCGGAATTGTGATTCCGGAGCTACAATGGTTGTGGGCCCACGGCTAGCTGTATCCCTGAACCATTGAGGGTCACACAAGTACTGGATTCGAGATTCCCGCACGGATACTGAGCTCAATGTGTTGAGCATAGGAAGAGGATTTTGGGGAGTGCGACTTCCTAAAAGTCAACAGGGGTCAAATCGTGATTTCCCGCTGTTGAGGGGCAAAACGGTCATTTTGCACTGGGGTTCTGAAAAATGGTTTTTCAGATCATAGTATTCAGTTTTGGAAACTGAGTCGATCGGTACGATCTGATCGGTGATCGGAGTTATGATAAAGTCACGATGATAGGGATGAACCGAATGTTCATCCGTTGGACCCGGGCCCGTTGGGCCGGTCCAAGTCCATCACTAATCTACTTAAGGTAGACTAGGGCTTCATAACTCATAACTTAACACTTGATTACACAACCCTAACCATAGCATCTAAGTGCGCCGCCCCCTTCCTCTCCTCAAAAGCCGCAACCGCCGCCGCCGCCGCCGCCTTGCTTTGCCGGAATTGATAGGGATGAACCGAATGTTCATCCGTTGGACCCGGGCCCGTTGGGCCGGTCCAAGTCCATCACTAATCTACTTAAGGTAGACTAGGGCTTCATAACTCATAACTTAACACTTGATTACACAACCCTAACCATAGCATCTAAGTGCGCCGCCCCCTTCCTCTCCTCAAAAGCCGCAACCGCCGCCGCCGCCGCCGCCTTGCTTTGCCGGAATTTGTTCCTGCCAACTTGACGAGGAGAATCCGTCCACGCTGATCTCGTCAGGCCTTCTAGTGCAGGATGACGAAGGAGTCTCCCTTTCGGTCGTGGACCTGATTGACGTAATCTACCGCCGCCTACCGTGAAGTGCCGGTTTCCTCACGAAACAGGTCGGAGCCAGGCGCCTAGACGCCAGCAAGGTAACTGACTGAACACCCTATGAATGGTTCATATTGTGTTATTGAATTTTATTGTACTGATCGTCTCCCTGGAAATTTTGTTTTCCGCTGCGCCCCGGGAGGCGGGATCCGGATCCTACACCGTTGTTCCCCAACAGTGGTATCAGAGCCAAGGCTTGAATCTGATCAATGCAGTCTGAGTTTGACTCGATGCATGCTAACCAAGTTTGGACTCTTGTTAATCCTCCCGAAGGAATTGTTCTTATTGGGTGCAAACGGGTATACAAGAGGAAACTTGGGCTTGATGGTAAGGTAATGACCTACAAGGAAAGATTGGTCGCGAAAGGTTACACTCAAAGGCAAGGTGTTGACTATGATGAAACCTTCTCGCCAGTCGCAATGTTCAAGTCAATTAGAATCTTGTTAGCCATAGCCGCATGGTACGACTATGAGATATGGCAAATGAATGTGAAAACTGCGTTCCTTAATTGAAACATTAAGGAAGAGATCTATATGACGCAGCCTGAGGGTTTCACATCTGTTGGAAGCGAGCATAAGGTATGCAAGCTTCAGAGATCGATCTACGGTCTCAAACAAGCATAGAGGAGTTGGAACCTGAGATTCTATGAAACAATTAAGGAATTTGGTGTCATCAAGAATCCCGAGGAGCCATGTGTGTATAAGAAGGTAGTTAAAAACGCTGTGACATTCCTTGTACTTTATGTTGATGACATTCTACTCATTGGGAATGATGTAGGAATGCTGCAGTCAACTAAAGTCTGGTTGTCTAGTAGATTTTCGATGAAGGACATGGGTGAAGCATCCTATATTCTTGGAATACAGATCTATCGGGATAGATCGAAACGGATGCTCGGACTCACCCAAGAGACCTACATCGATACCATACTTAAGAGGTTCTCTATGGAAGAGTCCAAGAGGGGACACCTACCTATGTGCCACGGGGTCACTCTATCGAAGTCTATGTGTCCGAAGACTGATGAGGAGATAGAGAGTATGACACGTGTGCCATATGCCTCGGCAATAGGTAGTATTATGTATGGCATGATCTCGACTAGACCAGATGTCGCATATGCTCTGAGTGTCACGAGCCGCTACCAGGCCAACCCTGGCCAATTGCATTGGAAGGCTGTGAAGGATATTCTTAAGTACTTACGAAGGACTAAGAATAGGTTCATGGTCTATGGGGGTGGTGAACTGAAACTGGAAGGCTACACTGATTCTAGCTTCCAGTGTGACGTGGATGATTCGAAGTCAACCTCTGGATTTGTATTCATGCTCAATGGTGGTGCTGTCTCTTGGAAGAGTTCCAAGCAAGACACCACCGTGGATTCAACCACTGAGGCTGAGTACATCGCAGCATCAGCTGCTGCTAAGGAGGCGGTTTGGATAAGGAATTTCGTCCAAGAGTTGGGCGTCATTCCTAATGGAGTTGGTCGAGTCCCGATGTACTGCGACAACATGGGTGCCGTTGCGCAAGCAAAGGAGCCTAGGTCTCACCAAAGATCCAAACATATACTGAGGAAATACCACATAATCCGGTATATTGTGGCTAGAGGTGACATAGCAGTTGAGAGAGTCGCCTCTGCGGACAACGTTGCTGATCCACTTACGAAGCCCTTGCCAGGACCCTTGATTGAAAAACATCGCGAAACAATGGGACTACGTCTGATGAGTAGTTGGCTTTAGGGAAAGTGGGAGATTGTTAGAGTAGATGCCCAACTAGCCAACTTGTGGCGTGTGGGTTTATAGACTCTTGTATATGACAATCTTTATATATGATATTCGCATTTCATTTATGGCATTCTTTACTTTCATTGTGTTGTATGATGATTAACAATTGCGTTGAGTAAAGAACTAGAATGCACTATAGTGTATGTTAGATGTGATAGTGGGTATGACGGCTATCATGAAACACATCTAATAGTCACTGTGTATTCTGAATTAGTTCCTAGTCGATTGGGCCGTCAAAATGAGGATAAGGCCGCCCGAGCTTGAGACTAGTATCTGCGATGCAAAGTACCATGTTTCATTGGTAGGGAACATTGTGATGTTCTGAGCATGCAGATAGATAGTGACCTGGTGATCTATCGAACTACCCTCATTCGGATTTTCCAAGTGGTTACCATTTGTCGAGTGGATAAGTCCGAGGTCTTGGTTGTACTGATTAGTCCTCACGACTCGAAACGTCATTGAGACTCTACATGATAGGCGTCTCACTTTGACTCGTTTGCCGACTCACTTGGGGTCATTAGGCGGCGGGATTGGGTGAGACCCCGATGCATGTAGGAGTCGATGCATCGTTGTCGAGGATTCACCGCTCGCAGACATGCGTGGATATCCTATGTTATCTGAGGAGACGATAGTGTATAAATCTCTGACCAGAGAACTAGATGTGTTTTAGGTAAATGGGTTACCTAGTTTACACTCGCGATGTCACTATTCGATCTCCAAGATGTATGCTTAGCTATCGGATCTTTAACGACTCTCGATTTACCAATGGTCGTTGATCTGATCGGGATATATGTCATTTTGCACTGGGGTTCTGAAAAATGGTTTTTCAGATCATAGTATTCAGTTTTGGAAACTGAGTCGATCGGTCCGATCTGTCGGCGATCGGAGTTATGATGAATTCACGGTGATAGGGATGAACCGAATGTTCATCCGTTGGACCCGGGCCCGTTGGGCCGGTCCAAGTCCATCACTAATCTACTTAAGGTAGACTAGGGCTTCATAACTCATAACTTAACACTTGATTACACAACCCTAATCCTAGCATCTAAGTGCGCCGCCCCCTTCCTCTCCTCAAAATCCGTCGCCGCCGCTGCCGCCTTGCTTCGCCGGAATTTGTTCCGGCCAACTTGAAGAGGAGAATCCATCCGCGCTGATCTCGTCAGCCTTCTAGTGCAGGCTGACGAAGGAGTCTCCCTTCCGGTCGTGGACCTGATTGACGTAATCTACCGCCGCCTACCGTGAAGTACCGGTTTCCTCACGAAACTGGTCGGAGCCAGGCGTATAGACGCCAGCAAGGTAACTGACTGAACACCCTATGAATGGTTGATATTGTGTTATTGAATTTTATTGTATTGATCGTCTCCCGGGCAATTTTGTTTTCCGCTGTGCCCCGGGAGGCGGGATCCGGATCCTACACCGTTGTTCCCCAACAACTACATATATGATTAATTATGCATTTACGAGCTTCTACATTTTTCTACATCGTTCAAAGTTTTATTCCGGGACCTGGCTCGCTACTTCTAGACCAAACGTCGCTCTAAAAACGGTCGATGAAACGAATGTTCATCGCTTTTTCCCATTTTTGCCTATTTTCTTTAAATTTTGATTTCTTAAAAATCAAGACAAAAAGGAACTAATTAAAATAAATTTTGAATTCTAAAAATCAATTTGGGACTTATTAAAATCGATTTTGACCTTTAAAATCAATTTAAATCAATTTTGACCTCGAAGCCGATTTTTGACCAAAAGACTGATTTTGACCAAATTAAATCCCAAAAATCGGTTTTAACTCCAATAAAATCCTAAAGCCCTAATTTTGACTAAAAACTTAAAATTAAACATAACTTAAATTATTTAAAAAGGTTGATTCAATTTTGACCTTCTGGCTAATTTCTTTAAAATTGGACCTTTGACATATTAATTAAAATAACAAGTCCATAATTAAAATGACTTGACCTCATTTTAGAATATTTGACTCGAGACTCGAAGAACCGATCCGGTCCAACCGAACCAGCCAAAACCGGTTCAGAGACCGAACCATAGCAACTTAAACCCTAAACCAAAAATCCCACACACCCTACCAAGCTGCTGCCGCGACCAGCAGGCACTCCTCATGACCGTTCTCCCTGCTCCGGACACCACTGCCGGAGACCTTCCGTCTGGACCACCCCCAGGTCCAGACGGTTCCAACGAGACCAACCATGGTCCAAACCATGGGCTAACCAGGGAGAACTGGTCGCTGCAAGTGGACGCACCATCCATGCTGCTTGCCGTCGCGACCACCTGCTGGTTTCCACATTCATTGTCAGGCCCCATGCTAATTACTAATAATTAACACATAATAAGCGCATAAACACGGAAGCTTAAAATCAGGGTTTAAAAATTTTTCGAAATACAATGGGCCTGAACTTCAAATCATACATTCAAAATATTCAATACTCAAAATATGAGTTAACTCAAACTCATACAACAAGTAACCACATAAAATCAATTCAAAATACAGATCCTCAATACATGATAACACGGGGCATCCCCGGTTCAATACATAACATAAATAGACTGGGACTCAGGGACGCGGGGATCGACCAGCTGAACTTCCACTCTGCCCAGCTAGGTTACCTGAAACTCCTTCAAATGGGCAACGCAGACCCAAACAACAAAAGCAAGAAAACAAGTACGAGGTCAAGCCTCAGTACGAAGAGCTATCAAAGCAGATAAACATGCAACATGCTATAAATCAATGCTATGAATGCATGAGGCTCTCAAAGGAAATCAGTCAGCTAAACCGGTGCAACAACCGGCAAATCATAGCATGTCGCCTCTATACCACGGTCTATCAACCGAGAAATCATCGGTCCGTGATCATCGGGGCCCGTCAGCCCATCACAGCTCGGCGGTAGACACTTGTATCCGGTAGTCACCGCTCCGACGATAGCGTTGGACTTTTCGGGCACGACCCAACAGTCGGCCAGTCACAACATGGCACCCAAATCAGGTTATCAAATCAAATCTATAAATCAGGCTCAAGATGTATGCATGAATGCCATTCAATATCCATGCTCAATACATAATATGTCTAAACGTAAAACAGTATACACATTCAATCAAAACAGTAACTGATTCACGTAAGCACATATCAGTAAAGCCAAAGATTTCACAACATCGAATTATAGCCATGCCCAAGCTCAAAACTGCTAAGAGCTGCTCAATTCGTATCTTCCTTCTTCGAATTACCTAACAGATTTCTCCTGGCTCAATTCACGCAGTAGGAACATCCTGGAAGCTTAAATCTGTTACAACATAGCTAATATCTTAGCTCAATTCAGCTACACAATCACGCTAATCCTACGGCCAGAAGCATACTTCGATCCTACACTTCAACGCAGGCATTAACTACTAAAAACCGAGCTCAAACTACAAGAAATGCTCACCAAAAGCTCAAAAGAAACCACTGCTGAATCTGCTCAACGAAACCAGCAATTCACGAACGAGCAGGGCCTACGGGATTTCTCAACTCGTCGCTCCTAGCTTCCAAACTAGTATCAATGGAAAGAGCAAGTCTCAAGGTGTCCAGCCCCACAAAGAACGTCAAAAACAAAGGCTGGATGTGATGGAAATCGGCGATGGAAAGTCACGGTGAACAGTAGCTCGACGAAAGTTTGAAGAAGAAGAGATAAGAAATAACTGGCTCAAAATAATTCTAAGTGTCGATCAACACTTCTATAAATACCTATTAAATCCTCGCCTGCTGATTCATTAAAATCAATAGAAGTGTCCAGCAGAAGTCTATCAGCAGCAGCCATCTCTTTTCCTTTCGTTAAATTCAGCAGCAACGGCCAAATAAGCAATCGCACGTAAACACTTCAAAACGACACCGTTCCAACTTATCAAAACGACGCCATAGCAAACACCAGCTGACAACAACTCTCGCAAGAAAAACGACCAAGAGCTGGTAACAGCTCTCTCTTCAAAACAATCCATCTGCTGGTCGCGTGAAGTCACTCAAAACGACGATGCATCTACTAATCCAAACGACGTCACTTCTCAACATTATAGTATTTGCGTGCCTGCTGGTCAGCAGCAACCATCACAACGCAATCTACTACCAACAGCAAGGAATACGTCACGCCTACGTCATCATATCTATTAACAGCTCTTGCGACTGATTCCTAAAACCATCAGCTGATCGCTCCACACAAGCGCAACTGCTGAATCCAATAGTCAACACTCCAAAATGTTGACCAACACGTGTCGCTTCCTCGTTCAATCTCACGCTAAATGCAACATCTGCCAGCAGCGATTTCAAACTCGAAACTAAACCAACAGCTCTCATTGCGTCACATTGACGTCATCTCTGCTGATTCAAAATTCACCAGCAAGAGCTACAGTAACCTGCTGCTGACATTTTGCTCCAAAAACTCGCTACGACTGAATTTCCAAAAATTAATGCAACGTTCAAAATCAGCAGGAACCTCAAAATTTATGTGATTAATCCCAAATCAAATCAATTAATCACTAATCTAAATTCTCAATCCTCACATTCTCCCCAACTTAAGAGATTTCGTCCTCGATATCAAAGGCAAACACAGGGAAGAAACAATCAAACATGCAAATCTGCACTAGCAACTCATCAAATCCAAATCAAAACCAGAAAATTACCTCGAGATTCTGCACGCTCAGTGCTCAAACAGATGAGGCCAATCCTGACTCATCTTCTCCTCAACTTTCCAGGTTGCTTCTTCTCGGCCATGCTTGCTCCATTGGACCATCACCAACGGAATAATCTTGTTCCTCAGCTGCTTCTCCTTCCTATCCAAGATCTGCACCGGATACTCAACATAATTCAAGGCAAAATCCAGCTCAACTTCGTCAGTTCTCAAAACGTGGGAC
>KQ988223.1:11230-22710 GCA_001598015.1 Dorcoceras hygrometricum
AGCATCTGTGATGTGAAGACCATGTTTCATTGGTAGGGAACATTGTGATGTTCTGAGCATGCAGATGGATAGTGACCTGGTGATCTATCGAACTACCCTCGTTCGGACTTTCCAAGTGGTTACCATTTGTCGAGTGGATAAGTCCGAGGTCTTGGTTGTACTGATTAGTCCTCACTACTCGAAACGTCATTGAGACTCTACATGATAGGCGCCTCACTTTGACTCGTTTACCGACTCACTTGGGGTCATTAGGTGGCGGGATTAGGTGAGTTCCCGATGCATGTAGGAGTCGATGCTTCATTGTCGAGGATTAACCGCTCGCTCTCATGCGTGGATATCCTATGTTATCTGAGGAGATAATAGTGTGATAAATCTCTGGCCAGAGTATTGGATGTGTTTTAGGTAAATGGGTTTGCCTAGTAACACTCGCGATGTCACTATTTGATCTCCAAGATGTATGCATAGTTATCGGATCTCTAGCGACTCTCGATTTACCAATGGTCGTTGATCTGATCGGGATATATGTGTTGAAAGGACCGTACTGTACGCTAACCACGACCAACTGGTTCTTGCAGGCACTATCAGTGATACCTAGGGGATCATGGGGCGATGTTGCTAGGCGCTTTATCATGGTCCGATGGCAAGTCCGAAATTGTGATTTCGGAGTCACAATGGTTGTGGGGCCCACGGCTAGCTGTATCCCTGAACCATTGAGGGTCACATAAGTACTGGATTCACGATTCCCGCACAGAAACTGAGCTCAATGTGTTGAGTGTAGGAGGAGGATTTTATGGAGTGCGACTTCCTAAAAGTCAACATGGGCAAATTGCGATTTCCAAAAGTTGAGGTGCTAAACTGTAATTTTGGACTAGGTGGTCTGAAAAATTGTTTTCACATCATAATACTCAGTTTTAGAAACTGAGTCGATCGGTCTGATCTGATCTTCGATCGGGATTATGATGAAACCACGGCGAATTAAATGAACTGAATGTTCATATGGACCTGGGTTTGATCCAAGTCCATTGGGCCGGTTCAAGCCCATGTACCATCTTTAATTAGTAGAGTTGGTCTAGGGCTAATCATAACTTATTCACAAAAACCCTAGCCTCCAAAGCATAGCTCTCGGCCGCCCCTCCTCTTCCAAACCTCACGCCGCCGCCGGCCACCTCCAGCGCCGCCGCCGCACCGCCTCCTGTCGCCGGTGACTTCGTGATCGGACTTGTTTCGATCAGCGTGACGAGGAGAATCCGTTCGTGCCAAAATCCGTCAGATCTTCTAGTGCAGATTGACGGAGGAATCCTGTTTCCGGTCGTGGACCTGATTAGACGATCTACCGCCGCCTACCTTTCAAGAGCCAGAATTCCCTGTGAATCTGGTTGGAGCCAGGCGCCTAGACGTCAGCAAGGTAACAATCGATAAACATCCTATGTATGGTTTATTGATTAGTTTTAATGTATTGAACGGTAGTTTAATGTATTGACGTATCTCGGGCAAATTTTACTTCAGCTGCGCCCCGGGAACCGGGATCCGGATCCGCCATTGTCGCCAACAGCATGTACCTACGATAACTACACTAGGTATCTCATCCTCCTGCTCCCTCGACAAAGCATTCACTTGAGCCTGCTGCGGTCCCGGAAACTGAGGTCTCGAAGGTCCTCCAAACCTAGATGGTTCACGGTGTTAGAATCCAGATCGTTGGATCGGGGCAGGAGGTTGCGGCCTCTGCGAAGAACCACCAGCCGAACCTGGCTGCGAAGGAAACGAAGAATGTCCCCTCAACAAAGGACCCACTCTAAGAAAGTGTCCAGGCTGCCCACAGTTGTGGCAAGTCCCCTGAACTCCACGACACTGCGTAGTCATGTGCTTACCACCGCACTATCCACTAGACACTCCTCCTGATCCACTGCCACCAGAGCTCACAGAACTAGAGGAACTCGAAATCGATTTCTTCTTAAACTGTTTCCCACGAGGCCTGAACCTCTGACGATTCAATTGCTGTGAAGTCTGAGGAGACTGAGAAGAATGCGTACCTTCAGGCGCATGAATGTAGCCTCGTCCAACTGTCATCGGAACCTGCATCGGCGTATCCAACAAACTCTCCTCGATATCAACTGCTCGATCCACAGCCTCGGCATACGTGGATTGGGCACCAGCTAACACCAACTGAAACAACTCTGGCCTCAATCCCTTGATTAACTTGTTCCTCTTTGTCCGCTCCTGGCTAGAAACGTGAGGGACATACGCCAAAAGGGAGGAAAACTGTTTAGCATACTCAGTAACCTTCAAATTCCCTTGCTTCAGGTTGTCGAACCCCCTCTCTCGGTTATTGAAGTACGACTCTAGGGTATACTTCTGTCGGAACACTGCACAGAAGCTCTCCCAAGAAACCAAGGCTCAGGTCTCTCTCATCACACGGGAAGTACCTTTCCACCAACGTTGAGCATGCTCTCTCAACTGCAAAACGGCCAACTTCAGTCTCCGGTCTGCGGTGTACTCCAAAGTATCAAACAAGTCCTCCATGTGCTCCAACCAGCCTTCAGCAGAAAGACCACCCTCGGAGCCAGTGAACGTAGGGGGATTCGTCCTCTGAAATCAGGCCAAGACTAACTCCATCTCGCCTATCTGTCTCGTCACATCCTTCACCTCTGTATGTCTCTCTCTACGACACAAAGGGATATTCTGCTGCACATCCTCGTCACTCTCCGAGGCTCTAGACTCCTCAGCGGAACGTCTAGCAGTCCTACCTCTACCTCTCCTCGGTGGCATCTAATCAAATCTCAAGGTAAGACTAACAGCAGATAATCACAGAGATGGATATCATATCACACAAGTCACAGAGTCAAGTAAGAAATCAAATCTAAACTCTGTGCCTAGACTCGAGTGTGATCAAAAGAAAACGAGCTTATCCCAGTTTAAGCTCTGATACCAAAAATTTCAGGCCCCGTGCTAATCGACAAAGATTAAAGCACAATTAAACACATAATCGCAGAATCATAAAAACATGGCTTAAAAATTTTTCAAAATACATGGGTCTGAACTCAAAATCATCATTCAAAATAATACATACTCAAAATAGGATTTACACAAACCCAACAACAAACAGGTAATCAATCAAACTTAAATAACAGATACCCAAAATACATAGAAACTCAGGGCATCCCCTGATTCAATACATAATATAAATACACTGGGACTCAACCAAACGGGGATTTACTAGCTGAAGCTTCACTCTGTCCAGCCAGATTACCTGTGGCTCCTGCAATGGGTAACACAGACCCAAGAACGCAAAATCAGGAAAATAAATATGAGGTCAAACCTCAGTACGAAGAGCACTAAGACAACAGCAACTCATAAACATGCAGTAAATCAAAAAATGAATGCATGAGGGCTGTCAAAGAATCGGTCAATCTAGGCCAACGAGTCAGCTGGAAAATCTCTATACCACGTACAGCCAATCAGCCGGTGGAAATCATCGGTCCGTGATCTTCAGGGCTGGCCACTCAATTACCCATCACATCTCGGTGGTATTCAGACACGATGAATCAGTCGGTCACCACTCTGATGATAGCGTTGGACCTTTCAGGCACGACATATCTGTCTGCCGATCACAACGTGGTTCTTTCTCGGGTTCTCAATCAATAATCAGGCTCAATATGTATGCATGTATGCCATGAAATTCAAATCTGATTTCAACATGCGCAATTTTACGTAAAACAGAACATATAATTCAAGCAATAAGCCAAACCTGTTTCACGTAAAACACAGAATACACGGGACAACATTCATGCTTCAAAACACTACACGCTTATGCCAAAGCTGTAATCAGAAGCTCAATTCGTACCTCAAATCTCAGTCTACCTCAACAGATCTCACCAGGGCACGGCAAACTCAGCCTTCTCTAATATGCTCCTTCGCTGGTCTCGACAAACACAGCAGGAACTGCCTGGGAACTCAAATCTGTCAAGACATCTCATAACTTCTCTCAATCTGCACTTCTACACCTTACTGCCTACGGTCAGAACCCATATCTGGTTCTACCTATCAACGTAGATTCTAACAGCTAGCACTAAGCTTGAAACAGTAAGGAAACACTTACCCAGAAGCTCAAACAAGCCAAAGAACTCTCGGGTCAGCTATCGAAGAAATTCACGAACAATGAAATTCCTTCGTGCTCCTCATACGCATCGACTCACACCGCCTAACTGGTAACAATCAAAAGGGCTAAGAAAGACGAGTTCAGCGCCACCCATCTTGCTCCAAACTACGGCGGAATTCGACGGTAAATCAGAGAAATAGTATTCGATGAACAGTAACTATCGAGGGTTTCACTGGGGAAAACGATAAGAAATGTCCGATTCGAAATACGCTAAGTGTTAATCAGCTTTGCATTTAAATCTTCAAGTCAAAGCCCACAGTGAAAGTCAAACCGACATTAAACAGATCTCTACATCAGATCTTAGCACTAAGGCACTAAGTCCTCAAATCTGAACCCAGCGCTAACTCACATCTGAGTCCTCAGCGCTCACACAAATCTGCCTCGCTAACTCTAACACGCGCAACTAATCGAAATGGCGTCGCATCAGGGATTTCCGCTAACTAGGCAAAACGACGTCGCACTGCTTCACAGCTGATACAGATCTCAGCACTCACGCTCATCCAGATCTCTCATCAGACTCTAGCGCTAACACCACATGTCAACCCCAGAAACGTTGACTAACACGTGTCCTCTCCTCGTTAACTCTCACATCCGCGCGCTATTGCGCTTACTCAAATCTGAGAACCGTTGACCAACGTTGACATCTGATCACGCCACTGGACAGATCCCAAACACTAGCAAGACATCTGAAATAACAAAACGACGACGCATCATTTCTCGCGCCATTCTCGACTACTCAAACGTCGCTCGCTTACGCTACTCAAATCTGAGAACCGTTGACCAACGTTGACATCTGATCACGCCACTGGACAGATCCCAAACACTAGCAAGACATCTGAAATAACAAAACGACGACGCATCATTTCTCGCGCCATTCTCGACTACTCAAACGTCGCTCGCTTACGCCTCAACTGAGTATTAACATCTGAGTACTTACTGGAATCAGATCTCTATCGAAAGACTCAACGAAACAACTCCAAATTCAAGACAGATTTCTCTCGATAGTGTGTAGCGACTCGAATCAGAACAACTCTAAGCCAAATATGAAATTCGAAAATCCATAATTCCCGTGACTAATCCTAAACCAAATCTGATTACCCGATTTAATCGCAAATTTTGAATCTCAATCCTCACATCATATGCTCGAGATAGTTCACCCGTAGTGAACCGTGTCAAGGATTATGGCTCCACTCTTGAAGCCAGCAACTACCTGAGTCAGACCGAATCAAGGTATCCAATAATCCTCATGACACACATTGTGAAGATCGAGAATTATTTGAGGTAATTAGATAAGATAAGATTAACAAAAATTAATCGAGATTAATCAGCTTATAGAGTTAATCGGGTTAGTAGGAATCAGCCTAGGCTTGAGCTGATCTGAGGTTGCGCAAGCTGTTATGGAAGTACTGTGCAATATAGCCCATGCTGAGCTACTGTGAACTGATCTGCTTTAGTGAGAGCTGGCAGGATGGTTGCTCTGATATGATATCAGGCTGTGTAGTGAGGCGTAAGCTGTATTCAGTTTTGGGAGTTACGTAGTGTTTTGAACTGAGTAGTAAGATCAGTGGTGTTGTGCTGTATTGTTTGGTAAAATCAGCCTAGGCATAAGCTGATGGCGAAGAATAGCTTGGGTGAGATTGTTGGTGGCTTTTGGGTCGGTTGTGAGCTGATTGGATGATCAGATTAGGCAAGAGATGTTTGAAGCGCGCGAGCTAAACAGTGCGTGATATGATCTGTTGATGCGATCTCATACTATTATGCATGGTGTGAACTGTTTCATATGTCCAGATCAGGTGTGAGCTAATCTAGTTCATCTATGCTGGAAGGTACACGATCTGGGTGCACGAGAGCTGATTTGTGCACGAGAGCTGATTTGTACGCGAGAGCGGATCTGCATGCGAGAGTGTGATCTGTTTAGGAGCGTGATCTATTGGTGAGAACGAGCTGTTGTGTGGTGCGTGCTGAGCTGAATCACGACTCTCTAAGCTGATCGACTTGCTCTGAGCTGAATCGTGGCTTTTTGAACTTATCTACTGCTCTGAGCTGAATCGTGGCTTTTTTAACTTATCTACTGCTCTGAGCTGAAATCCGACGTTCTGAGCTGTTCGACTTGCTCTGAGCTGAGTCGTGACTTTCTGAACTGATCTACTACTTTGAGCTGAAATCTGAAGTTCTGAGCTGTTCGACTTGCTCTGAGCTGCGCTGCGTCGTCCTGAGCTGAGTAGCTATGTTGTACACTGTTCTGTTATCTCTAAGCTGATGATAGCCGTAAACTGTTAGACATGCTCTGAGCTGATATGTGTCAATCTAATCTGATCTGCCCGCTCTTAGCTGATCAACACGCTCTGAGCTGGTCTATGACGTCCTAAGCTGTTCTGTTCAGCTCTTCTACCGCTGTAATCTGTTCGAGTTCTTATATTAGTTATCATCAAAACTTAAATTTTATTCTTAACAGTGTTATAACCTCTTCCATTTTGTAAGCTTTTGAACAATATTTATATGTTACTTGTAAAGCACAAGAAGAAAGTGTCACCTTATCAAAATGTTTTATGAAGGCATCGGGTTTGGCTCGCCCACCCGTCGACATCGTTGGAGTACTCATGATCCTTGAGTCCCTTGACTAAGAATAAGAAATTTAGAGGAGAATATGAGATTGAGAGTGAGTTGGTGTGGAAAAAAATTGAAAGGGGTGGACTATTGATAGAGTAGGAAAATTGGAAAAACGGTTCGACCCACCAAGCCTGGTCATGTCGGACCCGGCCTGGTCGAACGCTGCACAACGATCGATTTTTTATTTTTTCAAACAGTCGACCCGTTGGTTCCGGGTCGGTGGGTTATGTTTGGGTAACCCGAAAGCAGCCCGTTTGTATATGGTTACGGGCACGTTTTCTGGTCAAACCCGTTGACCACTGGTCAGATCCAGGTCTATGTTCAGGTCCAAGCTTTTACTTGTACTTATATGTCAACTTCTCTAATTTAGAAGCAATTTTTATATTATAAGTTACAAATGTTGAAGTATAAGAAAAAGTAACAGGAGGTATTCATAAACACTTCAAAACATTTTTATCTTATTAAAAATTAAGCATTTTTATCTAATTAAAATTTAAGAAATAGTTTGCAAATAATTATAAACACTACCTTAGAACTCTGCAGACACTCACATTATTACATACACTTTGAAAGAAAGATTCTCAGCCACACAACTCTGATTCTTACCTAATTAACATGCACACATTTAGCTCAGATAAAAAAGTGTAACTGTGTGGATATTGCTTATTTTACTTCTTAGTAGTTATAACTCTCGAAGTTTTACTCGGCCTCCCTTTAATGTAGGCAATTCTTCAGAGACGTGAATGATGGAACCTCCATATTCTCATGCTATTCTTCCATCCTCGGGACATCGTCTAATTATTTTACTGCAAGGAGATTTCTTTCACCTTGCCTGTAAGGCAAGGTTTAACAACCTTCGTAGCCTTAATTCATTCCCAGATCTTGAATTTTAATGTTTCTTGGGATTATAAAACTGTAATGACCTGGTTGTATCTTACTGGGATCCTTTGACTTTCTGCAAATTTTTCGTGGTTCTGTCGAAGGGTTCCTTAGAAATGGAGAGGAGAACCAACATTTTGATGCACAGATACGAGATGGGGAAACTTCTCGGCCAGGGTACGTTTGCAAAAGTTCATCATGCAAGAAAACTGAAAACAGGCGAGAGCGTGGCTATCAAAATCATCGACAAAGAGAAGATCGTTAAGGTAGGTCTGATAGATCAGATTAAGCGTGAGATCTCCGTCATGCGACGCGTCAAACACCCGAATGTGGTGCAGCTGTACGAGGTTATGGCTAGCAAATCTAAGATTTATTTTGTGATCGAGTTTGTCAAGGGTGGCGAGCTTTTCAACAAGGTGGCCAAAGGGCGGCTAAGAGAAGACGCCGCCAGGAGATATTTCCAGCAGCTGGTCGCTGCTGTCGATTTCTGTCATAGCCGTGGAGTGTATCATCGTGATCTGAAGCCGGAAAATCTACTCCTTGATGAATCAGGGAATTTGAAGGTGTCGGATTTCGGGTTAAGCGCATTGGTGGAATCGAAAAGACAGGACGGCCTTCTCCATACGACATGCGGGACACCGGCGTATGTTGCTCCGGAGGTCATCAGCAAGCGAGGATATGATGGAGAGAAGGCTGATATTTGGTCTTGTGGAGTGATTCTGTTTGTGTTGTTGGCCGGATATCTTCCATTCCAGGATCCAAATCTTTCGGAAATGTATAGAAAGATCAGTAGAGGGGAGTTCAAGTGCCCCAACTGGTTTCCCCCGGAGGTAAAGAAGCTGCTTTCCAGAATCCTCGACCCGAACCCATACTCGAGAATAAGCGTTTCAAGCCTGATGGAAAATTACTGGTTCAGAAAAGGTTTCAAGCGGGTGGAATACGCGGCTTCCGATGTGAACAAGGAGGATTCCCCCCGCTGCATTCTGGAAATGGTGGACTCCGATTCAGAATCCAGCTGTTCCAGGAAGAAAGAAATATTGCAGTCCACCTGTTCGATGAAACGACTTCCCAGCTTCAACGCTTTTGACATTATATCCAATATTTCCCAGGGATTTGATCTTTCGGGACTATTCGAAAAGGACACGAACAACAGCAGAGCTGAAGCTTGGTTCACGACCCAGAAGCCACTATCAATGGTGGTGTCGAAGCTGGAGGAAGTGGCATTAACGGAGAGTTTCAAGATTAAAAAGCTAGATGGGGTGGTGAAAATGCAAGGGAGCAAAGAGGGGAGAAAAGGGCAGCTGGCCATCGACGCAGAGATATTCGAGGTTACGCCGTCGTTTCACGTGGTGGAGGTGAAGAAAACTGCCGGTGATACGATGGAGTATCGCAAGTTTTGCGATCAAGATTTGAAGCCTTCATTGAAGGACATAGTGTGGAGTTGGCAAGGTAGTGGAGACGATTTACAGCAACAAGAAGGTGATGTTAATTAATTTACTTGCTAATTATAAATCTAATAATTTCGATTTTTGTCTATTTTTTATCATCCGTTTTATCAGACCATTTTCTTGGATTCGGTAAAATTTGTAAAGGGTCATTTCAATGTTGATCTGTTACTAGGACAATGTACTACTTATTTGAGAACTAATCATACCGAAATGTATAAATCAAATAATCATCCTTGCTGAAAAAGATACAAAAAATTTATTATATAATTATTTGAACCCGTTTCTCACAAAATCTTTATTATTATTGTTATGAAATAGTCAAATAAATAGATTATTAATATTATATTAATTATTAGATGTCGTATATATTAAATGGTGTGATTAGATCCTTTTAATTATTTTATTTGTCAATAAATAAATTTATAATATTCGTTGTAAATACACAAAAAAATAGATAAATTCTTTTTTACTTTAATTTTTTCTAAATTAAAAAAATTATGAGAAATAATAATTTTATATTAATATAAAATTAAGAGTTCATCTAAAACAATTAAAATAATATTCAAGATCATTATAAAGATATTATTTAATTTAATTCGTTAATATTTTTAAAATTTACAATTATATAATGGTTTGATCCATTTCTTTCTTATTATATAATTATAATAATCAACTATAATGAGTACATGCGTAGTACATCTGGAGATTGGTCACCTCGTCACTTATTCTTCTGAAAATTGTTGTCATTATTTTTTATTGTTATTGTGTATGTGTTGTCGAGATGTAAAAGAAATAGCCGAATATCCGAAAATAGAGATAATTAAAAAATGGAATTAAATCGTTCACTTGATATAACAAGTAAAACACTCGCTTTGACAAGGGAATTGAGAGGCGATTTATATTGCTCATATTCCACTTGTTATGGATTGATTGAACGTAAGGTGCAAATAATAATAATCCGTATACTTATTTTATATAATCTTTAACATCATCTCCAATCCAACATCAAAATCATATAAATATCATCATGATGCTACAAAATAAAGTCTAACTTTTTGCATTATTTCCTTAAATGCAGCACCAAATATTTTGCACCATATTTGGTACAGAGTTTTTTGGTATACGCCAAATCTCTATATTTTCTTTTCTCTTTCTTATTATACTAAATAATTAAAAAATAATTTTAAAAAATAAATTAATAATTAATTAAGTAATTAAATTTAATAATAATAATAATGTTTAATTATATTTCTTAATTTATTGTAATTATTATTAAAATAATAATTAAAATATTAATAATAATTATATTGTTAAACTATTACGAATATTAATATATAAGAATTAATGAAATATTATGAGAATATATCTTTTAATGTAACATTTGAAATAAGTAGGTTGGAGATGTATATGTATTTGATATAGAAACTGCACTATTTTAGTGCAGAAATTACACAAAAATAGAGTTATGAGTTCGATATGGTCTACATAAAACTAAAATTATTTGAGTAAAAATAATTTGATCATCTAAATATTAGCTTTTACTCTCTCTACGCAGGCTACTCATCTCCAATCATGACTCTATTTTGGTGCAATTTTTGCACTAAAATGGTGCAGTTTCTGCACCAAAATATTAATCTCAACTTACTTACTTCAAATCTTACGTCAAAATATATCACAATATTACGATTAATTTTTATTTATTAATATTTCTTATATTTTACATATATCTTTTAATAAATTTATCATATGATTATTATTAATATTTTATTTATTAGTTAAGAAATCACAACTGATTTAGTTATATGTTAGTAAATATTTTAAAATAAAATATAATTTATTAATTTATATACATGTTAAAAAATTATAAAAATTTATTAAAAAAATAGAAATAGTTTGAATATTAATTAGAATAAAAAATAAATTATGTAAGTTAATTTATTATAATACTGATTTTTTTAAATTGTTTCATATAAAACATATTTTTTAACAAAAATTGTTTTAATAAAAAAAAAGCAGAAGGATGGAGTAGGATTTGGAGCGGAGCTTTTTTTACGCCAAATATGGAATTTTTTTTCTACGTTGCGCCAATTTGAAGAAATAGCACATCCCGTTGGAGATGACGTGGTATTTTGGAACACCATTTTGAAATAACTAATTTTGATGCTAGTTTGAGATAACTAAGAGCACCTGCAATGGTGTTATTTTTTTCATGTTATAACATAATTTAGATGTTAAAAATCAATGTGTTTGCACTGTTATAACACTGCAAAACTGCCACATCACTAACGCGTTCAAAGTTTTGAACGCGTTAATCAATTATTTTTTTCGTACTAGTTTTGAACGTCGTTAGTCAATTTTTTTTTACGTACTTGTTCAGTCTGGTCGCA
>KQ988223.1:23314-59198 GCA_001598015.1 Dorcoceras hygrometricum
CCCCATTCCCCTTCCCTTCATTCCACACCAATCTCTAATCTCTTCTCTCAATCTTATCTATATATTCTCAATCTTCTTCTATATATCTCAATCTTTTTCTATATTTAAATCATCTATCTCTCAATTTTTTTTCTTTCTATCTCATATTCTATCTCTCATTCTTTTTCTATACTATCAAATGGCGGAATCAAGTCGTCGTGGTGGGGGCAAGGGAAAATCTATTGTTCCCCCTGCGAGAAATTTTTCTCCATTGAACAACCAAGATCTCGATTTCTTATTCGACGACGATGATGAAAATACTCTTCAAGATGTTGATGTCCAACCACATTATCAACAATCTCAAGGCACACAAGGTAGCACATCGATACCGTCGGGCCTACGATATCGACGGGTGGGAGGTCACAAAAATCCGACATCTTCATCAAGCACTTTGATAAGGTGACACCTCCCTCTGGTGATCTACAAGCTATTTGTAAAAATTGTTCAAAAGTCTACAAATGGCAACATGGAGGAGGATATGACACCTTGATCCGGCACATTGAGAAGAATCATCCGGTGGAAACGGTATTTCTAGATCTCAAAGTCAAATACCTACATTTTCATCACAATCTGGTAACGAATCTCAACTTTTTAAATTTTCTGAATCTGATTTTAGATATGAAACTGTTAGATTTGTAGCTGTAGAACAACTTTCTTTTAGCTTTGGTGATAAATTATCTTTCCAAAACTGGCTTTCATCTAGTGCTAATCCTGCAATTAGGCGCATCCCGCGTAACACACTTAAACGCACAATTCACAAATTGGTAGCTACACAAAAGAAGGAATTAATTAATGAATTTGCTAGTTTAGATAACAAAGTTTCTCTGTGCTCTGATATTTGGAGTGATCATTGGCAATCTTGCTCGTACATGGAAATTACTTGTCATTGGATTGATAATGCATGGAATATACAAAAACGTTTGATTGCATATCGTTGTTTCAATGATCCACACACTGCACAAAATATTTCGCATCTGATGTTTCTTATTTTAGAAGAATATGATTTAACTTCCAAAATTTTTTCAATTTCTTTTGATAATGCAAGTGCCAACACGTGTAGTATTGATGAATTAATAAGAATCTGTCAACCATCGATAGGTGGTAAATTCTTTCATATTAGATGCACATGTCATATTTTTAACTTGTGTGTACAAGATGGACTTAGAAGTTTAGAAACTTATATTAAACCAATTAGAACTGCAATACATTATCTGTGGACACATCCCCAAGTTATGAAACAATGAGATAGATTTTGTAAAGCAAATGGCATGAGGGCTAAACGATTTGCACGCGACGTTCCGACACGTTGGAACTCAACCTACAAGCTTTTGTTATCTATTTTTCAATATAAAGAATTATTATGTGGTTTTTTTGGCCAAGTTGTTCAATCTTCTAGTCTTTATTTATTTTCAAACCAATGGAATATTTGCACAACGATATGTGAAATTTTAAAAGTTTTTAGCGATGCCACTGATCAACTTTCTGGTGTTTATTATCCTACGTGTCATTTAGTTGTTACACATCTTTGCAATGTTGCATGTATATTTTGCGAACATTTAAATTCTAATTAGCCCTCATTAATTGAATGCATAATTAGTATGAAAACTAAATGGGAGAAATATTTTTTAAATATTCCTGATATATTTTTATGTGCTATATTTTTAGATCCTAAACTTAAATTAGATGGTTTAGGTGAATTACTTACTTTGTACTATGATTCCTTGAATCCAATTACTGACACTTGCCCTTCTTCTTCCATGATTATTTCTAGTGTTAGACATAGTAACTGAAATTTATACTGAATATAATGAAAAATATGGTTCACAACTAGCTACACAAACACAACACACCACCTCTAGTATCATCACATCACGACTAACTAAGGCCCAAAATTTAATTCGTGACCGGACGAAATATCCTCGAGGATCCTCAAGTTCCAATCTGGAAATTGAGAATTATTTAACTACTACTTTTGATTTTAGTGCTACAGACGAGGAGGACACTTTCGACATCCTGAGATGGTGGGCTCAAAAGAAACAAGTATATCCCATTTTGTCTTTAATGACAAAGGAGATTCTTGCTTGTCCTGTTTCAACGGTTGCGGTGGAGCAAGCATTTAGCATGGGAGGAAACACGCTGGACGAGAGGAGATCTACTATTAAGCCGGAGAATTTAGAAGCCCAATGTCTTCTTAACGATTGGTCGAGAGTTGCCTCAAGAACACAAGACCAAGACGAGACAAACGACGACGAAGACACCGATGGCACTTCTGGAACAACTAGAGGAGGAGGCATTAGTGAATGTGATTAGTCAAGTTATTTGTATTTTAACTTTTTATTTGTATCTTTTACTTTCTATTGTAATTTCAACTTATTTGTATTGTTATTTAATAACATTTATTTTTTAAAAGTATTTACATTTCAAATTTCAAATTCAAATCTCAATTATTATTCTTTTACATTTAAATTCGAATTCAAACACAAATTAAAACTTGAAAAACCGAAAACCGGCCCGAAACCGCCGGTTCCGGACCCGGACCGGAACCGGTTCTCACGGTTCCGGTTCCGGTTCCGGGATTTACAGACCCGGAACCGCTGGTTCCGACCCGAAATCGGCCCGGAACCGGACCGTGGCCGGGTCTATGTGAAATCCATGATTTGTGATGAGTTGATGGATACTATAACGTGAACGGATGCGGATGTCCTAAAGGGTTGATTACATTATACATACTCATTATTTGAAAAAATCATTTTGAAATAATGAACCGTACACGTCTCACAACTTCCCGGCGCACCAGACGTTGAGGGGGAAAAAATTAAGAAGTGTATAACCAACAAATAGAGTATGGGGACCATTTAATTATTAAGAATTGGGGTCTATTATTCGGTGAATCCAACCAACTATCCGCTGCCAATTAAAGGGAAAAATCCTAAGAAAGTTGCGGTTCACAATGCCCGTCCAAATGGACCCAAAAATGTCGGAAAATAAGCCAATATATGATGGAAATAATAGACACCTCTCATTTTTCTCCTCAAGTTCCTTTCTGACGATAATAGTAACGAAAACATGGGCGATGAATATTCATCGCATTAAGTTTTATTTCAATCCGAAAGTCACACGTGTGCCACGGTTAGAGAACCATTTTTTTGCAAGTAATCCATAAATTATCAAAAATATGGTTCATTATGTGAAATTTATTAGGTACAAATAACTCTCGCAATTAGTAAAATTTACACAATTTAACCATGTCTTCTATAGTTATTAAACATGCGCTATTATCCTATCTTAGTAATTTATAATAAATTTATTTTTATGGTACATTATTTTGAGCTGAAAGAACAAAATAGAATGATCCTGAGTTTCAGATCTCCTCACAAAAAATGCATATCAGCTCAATTGAGAAAGCATTATAAATCAGCTTAGAGCAGAACATCATCTCAATTAAAGAGAGGAAGAAGTTCATAAAGGAAGAACGGAACAAATCATACAAAAAAAAAAAGAGTAGATCAGAAGTGAGTTCGATCAATATATGCTATCAGCTCAGAAGAACAAATCAGTTTGAACAAGATTAACATAACAAAATCGATTCAAACCGATTTGTTCAATACAGATCAGAACTGAATTCGGTCGTACATGTTATCAGCTCAGAAAACAAATCAGTTTGAACAAGATTAGCATAACAGAAAGGTTTCAAACTGATTTGATCAAATACGACAAAACGTCAGTTCAGAGTGATGAGCCTAGGAGTTTCAGTTTGGCCAGTATGATAAATCTCAACTGTAGTGGGTTATACGATATGATGTATTAATCAAAGTATTCTTGTGAAGCCTCCGGTACGAAAAAAGGAAAGACGTTTTATTACTCGTTGGACACATATGTCAATCTTACGAAAGGCGTAGGTTATTTGTGCATAACAAAATTTCACAATAATGAACTACATATTTTCAATATTTCACATGGATTACGCGAAAAAACTCGTTAGACTATCAAACATTCTTTTGACCTGTAATATTTCTTCAAAAGAATTGTAAATGACAACCAACTATACAGAAGAAAGGGGAAATTTGGGAAAGATTGGATAAAAGGTTAAACACAGCCATCCTAGTTTAGATTATACATTTTTAACAACTCTAGTCAAAGACCTATTGTCTAGTTCACTGCAAGAAGTTCGACTGTTCTAAGAGCGTAACTAAAGTAGTGAAGTGAACTCGGTATCAATGTGTAAGCAGAAAAACAGCTGAAGATGGATGAATAAATTATGAATGTCTGTGAAGAAGAAATATTACTACATCCAAACGGCAAAATAAAAAAACAATGGTATAAATGATTTTTACTCCCAACAAACATGACCAGTGGAGAAAACTTTCATTGTACTGCATCTCATGGACATTCTGATTACTCCCTGGAATCTTTGTAGAATCAGAGGAGAGTTTAATACCACTTATAATAAGTGATTATGATTCTTTTTCACTCAAAATAATCAGTTTTGAGCATTTTTCTTGCCACAATTTTGCACTAATTAGCATGCTGGTGATTATATTGCACCAATTTGTATTTGTAGCCGGAGACTCGCCAAACCCGAGAAGTCCACATGAAGAGAAACTAGACCAATTACCACCCCCGCCCGCAACCTATTTCCAGCTTTGCTGGGCGGGTTCGTGGACATGTTTGGACTTGTCCATTGCCATTTTGAAACATCATCTATCTCTGATATTTAGTCACTTTCTAAAAACGAAATCTATTGCAACCACTACCTAAACATAAAACATAAAACCGCAGCGCTTTTAGAGGACTATTACTCTGTTCCCGCAGGCAACGGGAATGATCCTATCCTGTACCACCACATACCTCTAGCTTTTTAACCTCACAAATTTTGTCACGACAAGAGCTTGAAAGCTACGCAAACGGAATCTAATCACTGTTTACCAGGTAAGGAACCTGAAGTCCACTTTCTCATAAAAGCCCATATAAATGTGTTCGTACATATCAAATAAGATAGTAACATGGCTATAAATGGAGTAACCATTACAAATTTGTGATACCTTTAAACTAATCAACTTTACAAACACAAATCAATGCTATACTGTTTTCAAGAAAGCGTAGGAGCGTGCCCGTTCAACAAAAAGCTAGTTACCGTAAAATTGATCTTCAAAAGCAAATTCTTTTCCCGGAACCAATGAATTTCATGCAGCGTTTGAAACATGTTCAATCTTTTTCCAAAAAAAAAAAGAAGAAGAAGAAACATTTCCAGTCCTGTGGTATGAAACAGAGAAATGCACAGCAAGAATTTGACTATTATTCACTCATGATCGATAACAAGGTAGCTTTATTTATTTACTAGATAGGAAGGATCACGGATATTCACCAAAACAGGTACAGTGGATGATCAATCAATCTTCTGAAGGGTTTAACAGCACCTGCCTTAGCACAAAATAGAAGTAAAATCTAATAACAAACCATAAGGAAAGATCTGATATCTTCATTCAGCTAGCACGTACAGAGGTGTACTAATGGTAAAAAAACAAAGCATTTTTCATCTAAAAAGCAACAGAATGTTAAAGAAAGGAAGAAAAAGAAAACCAGACTCTTCTCGCTTCTGCCTTCTCTATTCAGTGTCCGATGGTAAGTAAGAAGAATCAGTAACAGTTCCAAGCGTAAGGCTTTGCAATCCCGGCTTCAATTCACGGTTACAGAAATCCTCATATTCCGTTCCATCCCCTCCTTTTTTTCTTACCTCTACTACTCTCAACAATGGAGTCAATTCGAAGATCTCGGCGGCAATCGTTAGAGGCCCCTTTGCACCATCCCGGGATCCTTCAAGACTCACTCTACAATCCTTTTTGCGGACAGTGAAACTCACTATCTTGGCTATTTCCTCCAATTTTGATATGATTTTCGATACCGGTGCCCCTGAAACAAACCTCGCTCCTCCATCTGGTCCTTCTTCAAACAAACCTGATAGGTCAAAACCCCGAGAAAATGAAATGATATCGAAGGCATTCAAGCTAGCAGGCCTCGGAAGGCTTGTGATCTTCCTTCTGATCTCCAACTCGGAATCAGATTCGGACAAAGACTGATCCGACAAACATTCAATATCGTTCTTAGTGTCGTCGTAAACAGTACATAATTTATCATCATCAATGTAGAATTTCACATTCTTAAACCCCTTCTTGAACCACTTATTATTCATGATCTCCGGAATCGTGATCCGGGTTTCAGGATTCGTGTCCAGTAAACGCGTCAAAAATCGAATCAACTCAGGTGAAAACCACCTCGGACACCTGAATTCACCTTTATAAATCTTCTTATACATAGCCATAACATTCTGATCATGAAATGGCAAGTAACCCGCCATTAAGACAAACAGAATCACGCCACAGCTCCAAACATCAACCTTGGCCCCATTATAGCCCTTTCTAGCCAACACCTCCGGCGCCACATAGGCCGGCGTGCCACAGAAGGTATGAAAAAGTCCATCTTGTTTTATCTGCTCGGAAATAGCACTCAACCCAAAATCAGACACTTTAAGATCCCCATCTTCATCTAGCAAAATATTTTCAGGCTTCAAATCCCGATGATACACGCCGCGGGCGTGGCAGAAGGCTACCGCAGAAATCAGTTGCTGGAAATATTTTCTGGCAACTTCCTCTTTAAGTCTGCCCTTGGCAACCTTGCTAAATAGCTCACCACCCTTCACATATTCCATGACAAAGAAGATCTTAGACTTGGTCGCCATAACTTCGAACAACTGCACAATGTTAGGGTGGCGAACCCTTCTCAAAATCGAGATCTCGCGCTTGATGTGAGCGATCAATCCAACTTTCAAGATCTTCTCTTTATCGATCACCTTAATCGCAACGCTTTCCCCGGTTTTCACGTTCCTGGCGAGATATACCTTGGCGAATGTTCCGTGCCCCAGGAGTTTGCCGACTTCATATCGGCCCAATAGAAGTCCGCTCATTTCTTTCTGCTTCGCAACTCTCGTCGCGGCGGAGGTGGAGGGTATGGCGGCGGCGGCTGCGGCTGCCATGGAGAGAACACAATTCGGATTGAAAATATCAAATGGCCTAATTAATGTTGGTGGTGGGTGCTTGTGGTGGATTTTGCCATTGTGTATGAGGTTGTGAGCTGGTATTTGTTTCTGTGTTGTGGTTTTGTTGTCGCTTCGCTGATTTATGAGGCCTACAATTTTTTAAATATATGTTTTTTTCACGGAAAACGCTTTCACGGTTCTTCAAATTTATCAAGTTAAGTTTTTAAAAAATCTAAGATAGATATGATAATTATATAAGATGAAATTTTTGTATAGTTTATGATCAACAATGAAATACTATCCGACACTTTTTTTATTCGATTGCACTTGATTGGTTTAATATTATTTAGTCGACTATTTAATGATAAACATAGTCTACATAATAGGCATAACGGTTACAGATTCTCGTAAAAAAACAATTATTATTGTTTTTTTACACTTTTTAAGTTAGAAAAAAGATAATTATAAGATCCCAGTCAGTTTTTAAAAGATGTGATAAACATATAATATGATATTGGCTCAAATAGCCACAAGATTCTGTTTGATCTAATATCCAATACTTTTTTTTTATTTGATCACACTTAATCTATTTCAATTTTTTTTAAGTTAATCCATTAATGGGCTAACTCATATATAGGTCGGAAGATCCTTGATCCATATAGGTTGGTAAATCGAGTGATATGCATGAGTAGGCAGGGTCCGGGGGAGAGGGCATATAACGGATTAACTCCCAGAGCATACCCTCATAATATTTCAGTGGGGAATATGATCCACACGAAAATCGATCCGTGAAGCCGGGGAAGTTACTCCCATATCACCCCAGGTCTTACCAACTCGCCTATGCCCTTTAAGGCCACTTAATCTATTTCAAGTTTTTTAATCGACTAGCTTATGATGAACATAAAGGTTACATAACAGACATAACCTTACAGATTCTCGTAAAAAAACAATTTATATTTTTTCTACACTTCGTTTTTAAAAAATGATGTGATAAAAATATAATTGGGTCAAATAGCCACACTGACACTTTTCGTTGATCGATGCAATTTAATCGACTAGCTTATGATGAACATAGAGTTTTACGTAGTTATAGATTCTCATAAAAAATCATTTATATTCTTTCTATCTTTTCTATAAAATATAATTATAAATTATCAGTCCTTTAATAAAAGATCTGATAAACACATAATATGAAATTTGTATGTTATGCCACAAGATTCCGGTTTGATTTATCACACATTGCAGTTTTTTAGGGTGTGTTTGGACATGTTCTTAAAGAATGTTTTTAGTGTTTTATAAGTAAAATTTTTTAAAGTTGGTGTTTGGGCAAGATTTTTTAAAATGTTTTAAAAACATTTTTTTAAAAAACTGTTTTTCAAATATAGTTTTTAAAAAACAAGTAGGAGGTGTTTTTTGTTGTTTTTAGAAGTATAGTTATAATTATAAGATAAGCTTATAGCTAGCTAAATCTATTTACAATTAACATTTTCTTCAAATTTTTTATATGGTGATAAATTATTCACTATTGCTAGCGTTTTTTACACGTTTTATGATTAAGATTATTGAATATAATTTTTATTTATTTTCAAATTAACGATTTATCTAAATTTAATTTAACGTTTAAAAATTTATATTTGGATTAAAGTTACATGGAGATCGGATTGCAATGTTTAAAAATAAACACTATAAGGAAATAAATAAAATATCATCAGAGTTATATTATAATAACCATAATAATAATTAAGGTTTCACTAAACTAATCTGAATTAATTAGTATATTTCCTTAACGAACGTGTATTTATTGTCAAATGTTGCAAGCACTGTCTTTAAACAATATTTAACTAGAATAAAATAAAATATTAAACATTTAATTGTATATTGAAATAAAATATCTATCACAAAAAAATATAGAAACTGGAAAATGAAAATAAAAAAGAGAGAAAAATTATATAAGAGATTATGTATATAAAAATGGATAATATAAATAAAACATATAAAAAATAATTAAAAGAATGAGAAAATTGTATAACAATTATAAAAAAAAATTATGTTTTTAAAAATATTTTTCTAAATTACTAGTCTAAACACATTTTGAACTAATAATACTTTTTTATAAAATAGTTATCCTAACACATATTTTTTCCTTAAAATAACTTTCAAAACGCAAATATTTTTTGAAAAACATTTTTTAAAAACATTTTTAAAAACATGTCCAAACAGAGCCTTAGATTTGACTACACCTGTGTTATTTAATGTGATTTAACTAGTTTATGATCAACATTCAACACAAGGATTATATATAGTTGTAACGTCCAGCAAATTCATAACTCCACAATGATATATCTTAATTTTGAAGAGTTTAATTGCTAATTTCAGTATCCTTTTCAGCTTCAATTCAACGATTCACGGCAGTTGAGGCAAGTAAACTCTGTTTCTTGCTATGCTTTGGGAAACATATATGAATTCCTTCTTGTCTATGTGTGCTAGTTTCAAACTTTTGAGAAATATTTTGGAATTTTTTGAGACACAGAGTTGAGATCATGTTGATTTATTGAGAAAGTATTGGTTTGCTGAGATTTTGATTCAGAAAATATTTTACGATGTTCGATCCGGTTTCTTCTTGAGAATTCTGGATGTTCTGCAAGTAGCTTACAAGTAGCTTATGTGTTTTGTATCTGGAATGTTTCATTAGATATTTTCGATTGCCCATACTAAGGAAATCTTCTAAGCTGTTAGTCATTTTGAGCTAAGTTCGCGATCTGTTTTTACCGAGCTGATTTTAAGTCGCTATCTGTTTATTTTCCAAGAGTTGTTTATTACTCGTGATCTGTTTACTTTTCCATAGTTGTTTTACGCTTGTAATCTGATTTCTTTATTCAAGCTGAGTTGACTTTGTTTGATCGTCGTAATCTAGTCTGCTCATTTAAGTTGTGTTGGCTTTTCCTAATGTGAGTTGATCAAACAGTCCAGATCTGATATTCTATTTTGAGCCAGTATGCTCGCGTTCTGTTAGTACTGCGAGCTGATTCAGCTTAGGTCTACTTCGGACTGATATAATAATTTCAAGTTTAATTTTTCTTTCCTTTAGCTTTGATTCGAAGGTATAACTCTAATCTGTGCGAAGTTATACCCAATTTCAAGAGATAGTTTTTTAGAGCTATGCTATTCGTTATTCGTTCTATAGCCTGAGCTGATTCAAGTTTGCTTCTTCAATTGAACTCCGATGAACTCTCAGTAGATTTCAAACATCAAAAGAATTTTAAAATAGCAAACCATATAAGAAAACGATCTATCTCAGATCAAATAAAAGAAAGATTTACAGAAAGTTTAAAGGAAGTATATTTCAAAAGTGTTGTGATTTGTGACGATTATCCGACGGTCAGCAGAGGGTGTGTGGTAACCGGTCGACGGAGGAGTGCCCTGCCAACAGAGGGTGTGTGGTAATCGATCCACATATCGAAGTGCCCTGCCAACAGAGTTAAAGATTATGGCGTGTAGACAACGGCAAAAGAGTCGTTGGATCCTGCTCCATCTGGAACTTGTCAAGATTAAGCGAATAGAGGACTTAAAGAAAAGCTTTCGTTCGCACTTCACCATAAAAATGAGGAATACTGTGGGTTATTATATAACCGAGTATTCAAGAAAGTTAGAGATACTTCCTTTACATATTAAACTTTGCATATTAAAGTTTACAGTTTAAATGTTTTAAATGTTTCAAGCATGTTCATCTATGCTTGCTCAGTTTTCAGTTTACCAGTATTCAGTGGTTCAACTTTCGAGCATATCAACTTACGAGTTTTCAGTTCACAGTAAAAGTTATTTTCATGTCTGTACTACCTGCCTTTGTTATTTTCTAAATTTGCTTGCTGAGCCTCTAGGCTCACTAGTTTTCCTAAGTGCAGGTGTTCAGGTTTAGATGTTGCTGGTTGGTGCGAGCTGGATCAGATCGGGGGTGTTTATCATGGACATTCGTTTCCATGTTGACTTAGTTTACCGTCTTTTGTTGTATAGAGATTAGATACAACTTTTGTACATTTCAGATTACTTCATCATTATTCAATGTAATCTGATTGACAAATACAGTTTTCGAAACTAAGTGAAATCGGTTAGTAATGTTTGTTTGACTTCCGCACATGTATAAATTCTGAAGGTTTTTCCGGTTCAAAGTATGAAATTTCATTATTTTGTAATTTAGTCCAGAAGTATTTGGTTAATTGTTTTTTTATTATTATCATTCAGTTCGAACCCCAAATTAATTATAATTGTTATTGAAAAATGTGGTCGTTACGATAGTGGTTGCAAATTCTTCATCACAGAACAATATATTCTCTATCGTTTTTTTAATAAGTTAAATGTAATACATAATTATCAGAATATCGGTCTTGTTTTTTCAAGGTCGACGTAAATCTTCTATTTCTTCTTTTTCATTCATCTACTATCTTCTCAGCATCCATATTATTAAAAATTTGAATTTTTGAAAGTAAAGACTATGCCGACAACATAAAATTTCCGTCGTCAGGTTTTTCTGTTTGAATTGGAAACTAATTTGGGGGTGGACCAATTTTTCGCTATCTTTAACTACTCTTCCTGAAAACTGAAAAATTATCTTGCCCAAACACCAACTTTAAAAATTTTTACTTATAAAACATTAAAAACATTCTTTAAGAACATGTCCAAACATACCCCTAGTCTCCATCAAGTAAAAACTTTCAAAACATGTATAATCTTTTATTGATGGAATATTTATTTTTTCCTAATTTAACTTTTAACCATATTTTTGTTTATCACAGTTTAATTATATAGCACAGACCGGATTCAAAGGTGCACTAGAATATACTATTGCCGCCTCACGGGTGGAGCCGACTGTACGCATATACAGTAAATTTTTAGCATCACATTAATTCCTCTTCGCATGCCAAGTCCCAGTTGGATGCACAAACAGTTTACGTGGGGCCCACTTCACCTTCAAAACTCACGTGACAGTATGCTCGTGCCTCGTGGTCAAGAATAGAACTTCATATGTATTTTTTTAAAATAAAATATCAACTGAGAAAAACAAAATAATAACCATATATATTTGATGTCTCCCATAAATCACCTCGGGATCCGAGGATCGAGTAGCTCACCCGCGACCTCGGCACACACCAGCTCGGGAAACGCCCGAGGACAATGTCCGACGACCGAGGAAGAATCCGCTTTGGACACGTCTTTCCTTGTGCAACGAATCCCGGCCGGATACGTCTTTCCTTATTTGAAGGATCCATGGACGATACGACTTTTCATATATGGCCGACGAGATCCCCGAAGATTAGGGAGAATATCTCGCCCGAAGATCACGTCGAGATATCCGCCGAGATTCGCTCATCTCAACCGCCCAGCCCCTATATAAATACCAGGTTTGCTCTCTCATTCTGGGACTCTCATTCTCATACTCACTTGCTCTCACAGAATATACTTTTCTTCCTTTTGCTCTCACACACTGTCTGACTTAAGTATCGAAGGGGCTTCACCGGACACACTTCCGACGCCCTCTGACCTGTGATTTGTGGCTGTAGGCATCCAGGAGAAGCACTTTCCACCTTCTAGTGCCCGACAGCCGACGTAGTACCCGACGCCCGAGCCCCTTCTCCCACTGAGGTGGTGTTGGCTCTTCGGCTGACAAAATTTGGCTACATCAATTGGCGCCGTCTGTGGGAAACGTTGAAGAAGGAATACAAGACGCCATCCCAGAGGACTAGAGCTCAGGGTACCGGGGAAACTCGCAGCACATGGTATTTCAAGGGTCGGAGGAGTCGGGCGATTTCTTTTTCAATCTCACCACAACCCAGATAGCTCAACGGATAGCACCTACAGTGGAACAACTATTGGCTGATCGGCCGAAATCACATTCGCAGCCAGATCGATAGTCGAGGAAAATAGGTATGGGTGGAGATTGCCCGATTAAGTGAAGGAACAAGCTCGGGGCCTCCCCCACTACCAGTTCGGAAGATCCTCTTTTTTCTGCTGAAATACTGGCCGCCTCCACCTCTCCCCGTTCTGGAGCACTTCAAATCCGCGAACGTCGACGGGTACGATAGGAGGGGAGATACCGAGGAATACTTATCTCGGTTCGAGGGTGATGCTCTCCCCCGCAAGTTCGCCAGTAGCAAGAAACCGTCGTCTGAGATTGTAGCTCGCCTACCAACACGTCAGACTAAGGTCAGTAGTTATTTTGCTCTGTCAATGCATTACTATGAAAAATTATGCTTTAGAACAAGTCGACCTGCCCGGGATCCCGCTATCTATGTTTGCTGTGGAATTTATTATTTCGACCCGCTCGGGGATATGTTAATCTTTATTCGCCCTGGAATATTTTATCTCGACCTGCTCGGGAATATATTATCATTATTTGCTCTGGAATCTCCTATCCCGACCTGCTCGGGAATTTATTATCTCCTGCTCGGGAACCTATCATGTTCGGAGGTTTAGTATATCCTGCTCGGGACCCTATCCTGCTCAGGAGTCTATTATTCCTGCTTGGTTATCTATCATCCATGATCGGGAGTCTATTATATTGCCCAGCTCGGGAATTTATCATCTGCTCTGCCTAGGATTCTGTTGTTCCAACTAGCGTCGTAATCTATAAGTACAATCAGCTTTGGAATCGGTCATCTCGACCTACTCGGAGCTCGACCTACTCGGAGTACATTATTTGCTCTGCCCGAGAATATGTTATTCCAAGGACCCGAGACCTCGAGTCCCGAGGCCTCCCAACAACCCGAATGACCAAGTGGAAGGCTGAAGAACCAGTCTTAGCCCCCCGACCAAGGGGCCGATCCTCCCGACGAGTCCTCGTAGCGAACAAAGAAGCGCAAAGAGATCGTCGCCTGGGATTGTAGTTCGTCTACAAACATGATAAATTAAGGTTAGTGATTATTTCACTCTTGTTGTGTTACTTTACAAAAAACTATGTTTCAGCACAAGTCGACCCGACCTGCTCGGGAATATGTTATTCGTTGCGGAACCTATCATCTCACCCGCTCGAGATTTTAGCCTGCTGGGAAATTTGCTCGGGAACATGTTATGTATATTTTCTCTGGAATCGCTCATCCTGCTCTGCTCGGGAAGCTACTATATCCTGATGGGGAATCTATTGTCCCGACCTGCTCGGGAACTTATTATATCCTACTGAGGAATCTATTGTCCCGATCTGCTCGGGAATTTATTATATCCTGCTGGGAGATTTTACCTCGTTCTGCTCGGAAATTTATCGCATCATGCTCGGGAATGTTGTCGGCTCTGTGCAGAAATCCATTATCTTACTCTGCTCTGGAATCTATTATTTCGACTTGCTCGGGAGTATATTATTCTTATTTTTCTCGGGAATTTGTTATATCACCTAAGTCCAGTTCCGCACTGGCACCTCCTCGGGTGGCAACCCCACCTGAGCAACAAAGCCCAGTTCCGCACTGGCCACTTATCGCGTAGCGCTTCTACGCAAATACATAAGCCCAGTTCTGCACTGGCCATTAAGCCCGACCAGCTCGGCACCAAATCCCAGTTCCACACTGGCACCTCCTCGGGTGGCGACCCCACCTGAGCAACAAAGCCCAGTTCCGCACTGGCCACTTATCGCATAGCTCTTCAACGCAAATACATAAGCCCAGTTCCGCACTGGTCATTAAGCCCGACCAGCTCGGCACCAAAGCCCAGTTCCGCACTGGCACCTCCTCGGGTGGCAACCCCACCTGAGCAACAAAGCCCAGTTCCGCACTGGCCACTTATCGCGTGGATCTTCTATGCAAATATATAAGCCCAGTTCCGCACTGGCCACTAAGTTCGACCAGCTCGGCATATAAAGTCCAACCTTCGTTGGCACAAGTCCGACCAGCTCGGCATATAAAGTCCAACCTTCGTTGGCACAAGTCCGACCGGCTCGACATGTAAAGCCCAACCTTCGTTGGCACACTAAGTCCGGGAAACTTAGATTTACCACCTCTGGAACTCTAACGGTCCATGCAAATACCGGGTTAGGACTTGTCCTGGCACTCAATTAAGCCTAACCAACGGCTGCGGTTTTCCTCATAAAGCACAAGTTTATGCCTCGGGTCCCGATCACTACTCTACAGTGCTATACTTCAATTCTTCGTTTAGGACTCGCGGCGGGGGATACTCCCGATGTCCCCCATAAACCACCTCGGGACCCGAGGACCGTGTAGCTCACCCGCGACCTCGGCACACACCAGCTCGGGAAACGCCCGAGGACCATGTCCCGACGACCGAGGAAGAATCCGCCTTGGACACGCCTTTCCTTGTGCAATCGAATCCCGACTGCATACGTCTTTCCTTATTTGAAGGATCCATTGACGATACGACTTTCCATATATGGCCGACGAGATCCCCGAAGATCAGGAAGAATATCTAGCCCGAAGATCACGCCGAGATATCCGTCGATATTCGCTCATCTCAACCGCCTAGCCCCTCTATAAATACCAGATTTGCTCTCTCATTCTGGGACTCTCATTCTCATACTCACTTGCTCTCACAGCATATACTTTTCTCCCTTTTGCTCTCGCACACTACCTGACTTAGCATCGGAGGGGTTTCGTCGACACACTTTCGGCGCCCTCTGACCTGTGATTTGTGGTTGTAGGGATCCAGGAGAAGCACTTTCCACCTTCTAGTGTCCGACGGCCGACGTGGTACCCAACGCCCGAGCCCCTTCTCCCACCGAGGTGGCGTTGGCTCTTCGGCTGATAGAATTTGACTACATCAATATTACTTTTATGCAGAACTACTACATTATTCAAAATATCATTTTCAAAGAAAAGAAAACTACACTTATTAACATGCTTGTCTGACTAGGCGAGATGAGATAGCCTGGACCGGGATTAGGTGGACGGTGTACGTTGGTAGTTTAAATACAATATACAATAAAATAATGGTAATAAATATATATTATTATATTTGAGGAGAAATCGATGATGATTCATCCCCCCATTTGCCAACGTGTATTCATTTACACACGCGTATTTTGGCGAGCCAACTGAAAATGTGAGAAAAAGAATCCCGTAATAGTTTGGGCTCTCGTGGTGCATTTCTTCAATTCTCCACGGAACAATCATAAATATATATAAAAAAAAGTATACAGATTTTCTAATTCCAATTAATATAAATTCACTGACCAATTTTTAAACGTTTGATTGCTGTTACTTGAGGATTTTTCTTAGTTCAACTAAGTATTTCATTGTTCCCGAATTTTTGGCAGCTCTAGCAGAAAACCTAACCCAGCAATGATTTAACAAAGTTATGGATTTTAAGTGGGTCGAGAGTAGGAGTGTCAAATTCTGACTCGATCCGAAATCATCCGAAAAAAATCAGGTTCGGGTTGAGACATTTCGGGTTGGTTCGGGTTCGGGTCAAGAATTTTTTTTAAATTTTTGCCCAACCCCACCCGAACCCACCCGATCCATCCAAATTGACACTAAAATGTAACCCAACCCGAACCCACCCGAAAAAAATCAGGTTGGGTTGATACATTTCGGGTTGGTTCGGATTCGGGTCGAAATTCTTTTTTTGGTTTTTTACTCCAACCCACCCGAATTGACACTCCTAGTCCAGAATGCACTGCAATTATGGATGGTAGTAATAGTAGGTGTTGGCCTAGATTGTTCAGCAATGTTGGGCAGAGAGAATATGGATCCCCGTTCTCGAATTGATTTCCACGAAGTTGGGAAAAAAACACTTGATTAATTCGAGAATAGGGATGAGAATGACAAATCCGACCACATCCGCCACTATCATCCCTATACAGAGCTAGGTTAAAATTTTAGTCTGTTTTTTATTTTCACTGAATCAAATTTTGGCATGGTGAGTCACCCTACTTTGGCAACTTATAAGTTATTTTAGAAAGTAAAATCACCCCTATTTTAACATTTTATTTCTGCCAAACTATCTTTATATATTTTCTGAAATTATCATTATGTCCTCCATGTATATTGATATTTAAGTAATTTGAATTTTTGTTTTTTGGAAAAAATTTTCTGAATAATGTCAATTTTCTACATTAATTTGACAATTAAAAGACCATAGGATACCAAATATATCAGCATACTCAAGTTGTTAAACTTAAGTTTATTCAAACACTTTAACATTTTATTTGTAAACTAAGAACCTAACATTTTATAATAAAACCTAACATCTTATAAAAAAAACCTGATATTTTTATCTTTTTAGTTATTAACTAAGGATATGAACAACAATATTTTAGTTTGATTAAATGATATGAGTGATGTAGTAACTAATTAATGATTTCGTTTATATAAAAGACAGATGATTGTGTGTAACTTTCTAACCAAACATGTACCAGATGTGATTAAAAAACAAATCGCATCACATCATACTAACCAAATACAACTGTACACATTTAATAATTTATCATATATGATTGAATTTTCTATATACGCCACAAGATACACAAAATGAAAATTAAATTTCGTTTCCAACTATCAACGGTTGATTCTAGTTCAAATTTAAATTTTTTCTCACACATGCTAGCTGGGTTGGATCGCACCGGACCGGACCGGATCAGGGTAAAAATAATTTAATGATGGGCCAAACACTTGAAATTTTGTTGTTAGGAGCAAGCCCATAATTGAAGAAACAGGCCCTTTCGAACCTGGAGATCCAGCAAAGGGTCCAACGCATACTTGTTCGAAGAAGTGAACTTTCGATAATCTAATTATTAATGTTTATTTGTTTCATTTCAACAAAAATTAACCATTGTAATTGATCACAACATGTTTTGATTTTATTTCGGGAATGAAAATTCTTCTGTTTTATAGGATAAAAATAAATTCGGTTTTATCTTGTGTCAAGCTAACGAAAAGGCTTCAAAAACAGAATATTGCAAGTCCAAAATCTAGTATGAATATAATAATTATTAATGTTGCATTAGGTAATCAAGAAATATTAGCACATGTTTTGAATTGCAAAATATTTTTCCAATGTATAGATAAAAGCACCTAAATAATATGGGAATAGATAATATAACAGACTTTTTTTTGTCGGTAATATTACAGAATTCTGAATTGACGTGTGTGCATGTCTTAGTTAAAACCCTTTCGGGGCCGGAATGTTATTAAGATTTTATTCAATGCAGTTAAGATTCCCAGGTTACCACCACTTTATGGGTGTGTACATCTATTGTGTAATAAAATATCCTTGATTAAATAATACTTAAAATATATAATCTATCATGTGCACTGAAAATATTTAAATATATTTGAAACCTTTTTTAGAGATGCCCTATTCTCTTACTCGTAATAGATGATATCCAAACCGTGAATCAGGCTTCGAGTAAGTCATCATCAATGTGAGGTAACGAGTATTTATTCTTGATAGACACATTCTTAATCTGCTGATATATTAATCTTATATATTGTGGTATCATTTTTCTCGACAAACAAGACAGATGCTCCCAAAGGTGATATGCTTGGACGGATATAGCACTTATCATGTAAGTCTTGTAACTGGATCAGAAACTACATCAGGAAATTCTTTCAAAATTGAAATTCATCTATGAACTTATTTTCGTCTTAATTTCAGTCACATAAATCATATACCCTTCAATCTTCTTCTGTAACGATCTTCATTTTAACGATGATACTAATGGAATTTAGTTGACGAACCTTTTGCAGAGAACCACCAATCATTCATGTGTATTGAAAATATGTAATATGCATAAAAAGTGTTATTTCTAAAAGACCAAAGTTATTTTAAAAAAATTTATTGTTTCCATGCTATCGAGTAGTTAGTACCGATTGCCATTCTAAGGGCTATAAGGTGGATATGTGAACGTATGCAGTATCTCAGACGGGATTAGGGAGTTGTTTCAAGAGCTCGTGGAAGTATTTCCACCGGGAAAGTATATTAGAGTATTTATGACTATATTCTTAAATAATAAGACTGAAGTTTTTGGAATATTTATTAATACATGCTTTTTGTTGGGATCGAAAATAATAAGACGGAAGTTTTTGGAATATTTATTATTACATGCTTTTTGTTGGGATCGAAAATAATTTAGAGGGGGAAGGGGTAAATGAACTATCTTAAACCTTTAAAAAACATTTAGATAATACTTTTATTCGTTGCATGACTTATCCGGATAGAATATTTTGTAGCTTTAGAAGTTTTTCGAATAAAATAACTCTTTATTCTTTATCCGTTTTCTCAACTTTCGCTAAAAAGGGTAAACTACTTTAAAAAGAAATATATGCAGAAATATTTCATCGTTCTTACTTCTTAGTGAAATATAGATTCAATGGAAATTTTAAACAAGTACGAAAAATAAAGATGCAGTGATTTGTTTATGGATATTCAGATATAGTCAATTCCTATGTTACCCCTTAGATTTCATTAGAATGTTTTGATTGATACATTATATTTTCATAACTCAGTTCACTACTAGGACTTATACACTACGTAGAAAATGCCTCTCGGTCACACTTAATATTATATGAATCAAATAATAATTAAATAGTTTGAGCTACATTGCATTATGTAAATCAACAATGATTCAATTTTGAACTCTTGAAAATAACTAAGTGATTCTCTTCATCATATAACTTTTAGAATAATTAGATTTGAAAAGTTGGCTTTTGAAAACCTTGTTCTATCACTGTATTCGCTCTATTTTTATATTCTTGTCCTCCTTAATTATGTTACCTTGCAACGTTGGAATATAAGACAACTGTAAACATTCAAAAAAGAGAAAATCTTCGACTGCTGAGCTAATTTTTTCTATCATGGTTTAATTCTCTATTTTCAGAAAGTTTTTGTATTTAGCCGCAACAATGTTGTGTATCAATAAATTCTAGAGACGTTTTCATCGTATAGATGAGTCAAGAATAGTTGTTAGCCTCTCTATCTACTCTTAGTTGGAAGGAGAGATCACTTGTAAACCGCGTACTTCTTGATTGGATCTCTTATACCTTATTAGATTAGTGGGCTTACTTATCAGGAAGACTCTTTGAGTGGTTCAAGTCTTTTTTATCTGGCTGGTGTCTTTATAAGCGATGAACATATTCTCTGCCATGTTGATATCTTGTAAATGTCTTTACCGACTGATGTCTCCTTGGGGAGAAAGTTTTCTTTTATCCAGATGGATTCTTTGAGCGTCAAACTAAATTTATTCGAAAGAAAACTTTCATCTAGAGAAAAAGTTTTCACCGGAAAGTTCTTTTTTATCTACGGCTTTCTCTGGCATTGAACGTCTTTTTTTATTTGGAAACACTTCTTTATTTTATTCAGAAACTTTTTCTTTTCGAGAGAGTCCAATTATACGAAACTCTTAATTCCGAATAATTGAATTTTATTTGGAAATTCTAGTTTCTCCAATCCCGTTGAGCTGTTTTCTACAAGCTTTTACGAACATTCCCTCAGTATTGCATTTCATAAAAAAACATATATATAACACCCTTATGAACAAAGTATGGCATTACATGAAAAACACATATACAACACACTTTATGAAAAATCAGATGCTTTGTATAGCTTATAGATAATTAGGAATTTCCAAAATCAGTTTGCAGTCATTCGATTTGGAACTGGAAGGGATTAGGTCAAAAAATATTCCGTATGCCTTTAGTTATTGTTAAGCTATTAGTTAAGACACTAATCACGTGTCATTAGTTGAATGACAAATCCGATATGGAGCAAGTCGCCTGCTAGCTTCCAAATCCATCGACAGCTTCAAATTAGTGTGGACTACTGTCCTAGTCTACTCTATTTACTATTTAATTAAATAGTTAAATAAATTTGACTCTATGTATACATGTGTAGTATACTTAGCATGGATTATATATATATATATATAAATACGCACATGGGGACTTCGTTTAGGACTCGCGGCGGGGATACTCCTGATGCCCCCCATAACCACCCCGGGACCCGAGGACCGAGCAGCTCACCCGAGGATTTCGTATGAAGAGCTCGGGAGATCGACCGAGGACCCCTGCCTAGTTCGGAAATATCTCCTGAGGACTATGTCCCGACGTGATGAAGAGTCCGCCCCGAATACGTCTTACCTTGTGTAGAAGAATCCCGCAGGGATGCGCCTTTCCTTATTTAAAGAATCCTGGGTCGATACGTCTTTCCTTATTTAGGCAAGAGGATCCCGAGGATCACGGAGGATATTCGCCAAGATATTCTCTTCCACCGCCTTAGCCCCTCTATAAATACCAAGTTCGCTCCATCATTCTACACACACTCATTCTTGCACACTTTTGCACTTAGCATATATTTCTCTCGCTCTCGCACTCTACCTGACTTAAGCATCGGAGGGGTTTCGCCGGACACACTTTCGGCGCCATCTGACTAGTTATTTGTGGTTGCAGACATCAAGAAAGAAGCACAATCCAGTCCCCTGCCGCTCGACGTGATGGTGTTTGTTCGTCGACTGAGATAATTTGGCTATATCATGATATATCTTCTGGATATTATAGAAGTTAACGAGGAACTTCTATGTAATGTGTGTGCATGTGAAGATGAAATCTACCGAGTTACTAATGTGAATGAATATTCGCTTTGAACCCACAGTTGTCCTCTCAAGGCAATAGCTTAAAGCACGTAACTTTTCACTAAAAAAGCCTTCATTCACTAAAGGGCCGATGCGAAGAATGGATAAATTAATCAATAAAGGATTGCATAATTCACCAATTATAACATCTTTATGCAACTTCCCCCCCTTTAAATTACAAAGCTCTCGTGATTATTTATCCTTTCTTAACCACAAAGTGTAATAAAAGGAGAGGGAGCACCTAAACTAGAATAACTCATATCAATAGTGTTTTTTTTAAAAAGAAGATCTCATAAATATTCCGTAATTTATAAAACTTCACCATTGTTTTTCAAAAAAATATTTAAAACTGTCTGGGGATTATCTAAAATTTTTAGATATTTACAAGAAAATACATGAATACTTTAATTCCCTGCATCAAAACATTTAAATCCTCATTCCTTAGGGTACACATATTCAATCTGCTCGATCCATAACTTTCTGTATTAGGTAAATCACATGCAATTTTGAATTGTTTATATTACCTAAGTCACCAATGAGTCGGACCCGACCAACCATTTCTATGATGTGTTGGCTGTAAATTTGCTCGACTTTATAATATAATAGTATGTAAACATTGTTTCATTTAAATATCATTTGAACCCCACCACCCAACTATTCATTGATAATCTGAGAACCATTTAAAATTAATATTTGAATTATAAAGATGGGAAAAAACCTAAACCTCGAGGAGCCAGCGACAAGAAGTAAAAACCAAAACGTTCGCATTGGCCAACTTATTTTGTTTTCATATCATTTATTTCATTCACTGCCAAGAATTTCTCAGTGGAGGTCACATATAACCCTCGAAGGCATTGATTTTACTATCCTATCTTCTCCAAATGGTTGGTAGGGCTCGTAGCTCTTATCAGTATTTAACAAATAACAAGATTTACCGGTGTAAATAGTAAAAAGAAGTTAAAATTTTTCCCTTTAGGCCTATAGAAATTTCTAATGATCTATATAAATAGGACATTCCAAAAATTTCACAAATATAAAAATATATCAATTACTCAAAAATAGAACCAATATTCACCTGCCAAAGAACAATCAGACACATGCAACAGACAAGACTCGATCACACAAACACATAATCCAATATCGGAAAATAGTGAAACACAATTATACAGGACATTTCTCCGAAAAAAAGTATTAAACTTCATATGTAATAATATCTGGGAACTTTGGCTCAATTTCTCCTACAGTAATACATTACTAACTACATATGTGATGCCATTACTGTATCCATAACAAAAATTATGAGCAAATAATATCCACTTACCATATATGTTCCTTACCTCAAGCCATTTGCTCATATATATAAAATTAGTGTATGTTTATTCATACACTGTTTGTGAGTGCTTTTATAAGGTTGTATTCCTGTTGAATTTGGCCGATGCCAATTTCATACATCTGAAGGTCCTACTTTTGGGAAGTATATTTTACCAACCAAGATCCATTGAAAATCAAATCATGTATAGGTTACGGTCTAAAATAAATTTTGAAGTAAAATACTCTCTTTATCCAATTTTTTTTTTTAAAATATCTTGAACTGAAGTATTAATTTTGACCCTTTTCCAATGATTCCATATTTTGAAGTCAAATGTATAAACAATAAAATTACACATCGGCTAACAGCTATAACTTAGTGGTAAGTGTTTGATCATAACAATTGGTATCAGAATGAGGTCAAGTGTTCGAGTTTTCCAGGAAGCATATTTCTATATTTTTGGGGAATTGTTGGGTTAAACGTGCATACGTGAGAGTAGTGCTGAGTTAAGTGACCTCCTGTGAGCTTTTTGTATGTCAAACTGCTGATGTGTGCAGTTTGATCTGGTTGGCCAAGTGAACTGTAAAAGTTTGATAACTACTAACTCTGCTGTAGATAGGGCCTATAGTAGGGGAAATTAATACTGATCTCTAAGAGATATGAGACAGTATCATTAGTTAGACACGCTCTCTCCAGACTTGAGGGTCTCAGCCATACCCTAACACATACAATAAGTGCACTCGGCATTGTTACATATATAAGTAAGTAAAGTTGCATATCAGCTAAAAGTTTTAGTTTTTGGCATAGTGGTAAGCATTTGATTCTACATTTTGAGAACATATATGGTAAGGTTGTGCTCAGATTGATGGATTGATGCCATAATTTTATAGAACTTCCATTTTCAAATTCTTTTATTGAATGAATAAAAAAATTAGTAGTTTTAAATTCACTTCATATCCTTTTACACAATTTGAACATCGATAGCTATACATTTCAATTAAAAAATTACTCATCCTCAGTTGAACCTCGTCTTTCAATCAATCTACCTGACCATAACTAGACATGGTTAACGAGGCGGGTCGATTCAGAATCGGATATTCAGACTGATAAATCTGGTCCGGAACCATTTTTTTAGAACAGGAATCAGAACCAATTCATCTGAGGACTCTGATTAACCAAAGTAATTAGTAGCTTAATCAGTTTGGATTAACAGTTAATCAGTCGAGTTTATCTAGCTTAGAGATCTATCTGTAGAGATGGATCAGCTTGGACGCAAGCTGATCTTACGTTTCACGCTGAGCTGATGGTATAAGCTGATTCGGGTTTCAGCTTGGGTTAGCACTGGCGCGAGCTGTTTGAGTGTCTTGTGCTGATTTTAGGTGCTGAAGCATATTAGAGGTAAGCTGGTATGATTAGTGTAGAAGTTCGGTTTAGGGGTCCGGCTTAGAGGTAAGTTGGTGTGGTTATGCAAGCTGGTTCGATGTTTTGTAGCCCGAACTGTTTGATGTGAACCAGATCAGGCACAAGCTGATGGGTAAGGACTGTGCTGAGTCCGTGAGCTGTTAGCAGCTTAGGAGTATCGTTTAGCACGGAGCAGGAGACGTGAGCTGATCTGAAACCGTGAGCTGTTCCAGGTTTATGCGCTGTGATCTGAGAGCTTAGCGAATAATTTTGGGAGTCGTAAGCTGTTTAGAGCATCCTAAGCTGATAGGTAGGATGCGTACTGTTCTGAGTTCCTCCAAGCTGAGTAGGCTGAGCTTTTAGACAGTGATGCTAGTGCAATCTGATCTGTCTTGGTGCAAGCTGGTTGAAGATAACTGTTTCAAGTCCAGTGTGCGATTTAGTACCAACTTAGAGGTCTGATAGTGAATTCTGATGTTAAATCGAGACCATCTTTGGTCCGAGATGGTTGAGCAGATTTGCTCTGAGCTGGACTGCTTCGCTGAGCTAGTTTGGATTTCTACCGCGAGCTGGTTTTAGGGACACCAACTTAGTGGGAATCATCTCTGGATTTCCTGTGTTAGTGCGAGCTGAAACCAGCTTAGAGAGGTGCTGGATGCTCTGAGCTGGAACAGTGACCAGGTCTGAGCTAATTTAGAACACTGTAGACCAGATCGGGTTGTGTAAGTGATCCAAGCTGGGTATGTGCTGCTTAAAGTGCCCGAGCTGACCAGCTTAGCGCTGTGCTTGATGAAAGCAACGTACCCCTGAGCTGGTTTGTATATACTATAGCTCCGAGCTGGTATGTTGGAGCATGATCTGGTTTTCGTGTTCGCGTGCTTGAGCTGGTACAATGGAGAGGCCTGAGCTGGTTTGACTTTACTGTAGCTATAAGCTAGAAGTATATATCAGTGTTGACCAACACTTAGTTATTTACCAACAAACATATCCTTATCTTCTCCCGAGCATCCCGATAGATATTATCCAAATCCTTTTGGTTACTGTTCATTCGTACCTTTATTTTCCGATTGCCGGAGTTCGTCGATCAGTTTTGGTCAAGAGAGGTACCGTTGGAAACCCCCTTCCAAACCCGTCATTTCCCTCTCGATATTGTGGCTGGAAGTGGTCGAAGAAGGAAACGCGAAGTGTAGAGTACATGTTGTTCGTTTCTTATCCGAGCTGCGTTGTTCTTTCTGGGCTGGTATCCGCGAACTGTAAGTGTTGTTCCTTGTCCTTGGTTTCGTTAATACTAGGTCGTTAACTGTAGAGTAGACCCGAGCTGGATGTGATAGCCTAGGGCTTGTTAGCTCGAGGTCAGTTTTAGGTTCTGCTCCGAGATGGTTCTCGTTGAGTGATGGGCTAGTCTTTTGTTTGTGTTGGTTATTTTAGGTTGCTGAGTGCTTTAGGATTTGTTGTTGGTCCTCCCGAGTTGTTAGCACCACTGTGGATATTGGTGTAACAACAGTGGAGCGTGCATGAGCTGTTCTGCGCTGAGCTGGTGTGTGTGCTCTGTTCTACCATGGCTTTGTGAGGTAGCTTGGTAAGATTTGAGCAGGTACGAATCTGAGCTTGTATTTATAGCTTTTAGATAGGCATGGGAATATATTTATGCGTACTGTACAGCTGTGCCGCGTGTTTTGTGTTGAGGCTTGAGCTGTTTTGTGTACTGTATGCTGATGTCTGAGTTGGTGTACTGCATGCTTTTCTTGATGTCGTGCTGTTTTACATGAATTGTATAGTATGCTGCTGCATGGGTTTTGTTGTCATTGCAACCATACACATCATGTTGAGCATTGTAATGCATCTGCATAGCATATTGGGCCCTTGGATCCTTTGATAGCCGTGATCTTTTGCTCTGTTTGAGTACTACTCTCGTGACATGGTGCTGGGTTGCATAATCACGATTGAGTGCACTGAGGAGGCGGCAAGTCGCTCTCGTAATCCTTAGTTGCAGTGGCCTAGATAGATGGTGGCGGGTGGTTGTTGTGCACTTTTCGTTCCGTGCGACCAGTCGGGTAGCGCCGGTTTGTGTGTTGACGATGAGCCACATCTATTTTCCATTGGGTATGTCGGGTAGCTCCTGAATACTGATGATGTTGCCACAGTTGCTGTTTACCATTCGTTTGGCTTCCGATTGATACCGATGATGCATTGCACCTTTCATGCATTGCACGACATGATGTATTGCATGCTGCATCTGTTTGCTGTATTACGTTGCTCTTCGTACTGAGGTTTTGACCCCTTTCCTTTGGGCTGTTTTGTTGTGTATGTGGATTTAAGGTAGTTCAGCTGGCCCTGACGATGCGGCAGCTGGTGGAGCCCCTTAGGCGTGGTTGAGTTCCCAGTCATGTATATTATCTATCGAGTCATGTACCAGGGGATGTATTTGTATTTTTAAAGATTCGATGTTCTTATTGCGGTGATTATATTCTGTACCGTGTAATAGTTGTATTACTGTCTTATTATTTAGTTTTCATGTTAAGACGATATTTTGAGTATTCGCGTATTTTAAAGATATGTTTTCGGTCAGGCCAAAAGAAAAAAAAATTTATCCACTTTTGTGCTTCCGTATTTTATTGTTGATTGCGTGCTTAATCTCTGATTTTGAGCACTGGCCTGAAAATTCAAGCCAGTACGATAAATGGGGCGGACTGAATTTTTTAAAAAAATCGGCTGCCTATTCTGTTTTCGGTTCCAAATATTTTTTTAAAAAATAAATAGAAATGTGCAACGACTATTTAAAAAAACAAAATGCATATTGGACCCTGCGAAAATTGAAAAAATGGACCCTAATTTTCACTATAAGTATGACTTCATTTAATTCAGTTTCTTACAACTCAACTACAATCATATCTTCTTCTCTTCTCTCTATTCTAAATCTTCCAATTTTCATATTATCATGTAGTGTTCGAAACCTTCAATTGTATATTTTTTTCATATCACTTCAATTGTTCGAAGCTTAAATTTTTTTTCATATCCTAATTTTTTTCATAGCTTAAATTCATATCCTAAATTCAAAATGACATCTTCTTCAAGTCATGGTGGTGGTCGTCATGGAAAGAGTGTTGTTCTTAACACGATCCCAAAGTTAGCAAGTGATTTAAACTTCAAAGAGGATCTTGATGTCGAAAAGGAGTAGTTCTTGGCCCCCGATGACCTTGTCATGGGAGAAGAAATGTCTTCTCTAGGGACAACAAATGCGGTTGAGAGAAAGGCACCGAGCCGTGCTAAACGAAGCAGAATTTGGGATCACTTCGAAGTTCAAACAAAACAAGGTATCAATGATTTAGTTGCAATTTGTAAAAGATTTGCAAAACATCTTATTCATACAAAAATTGGTGTTCCCGAACATGGCACCGAAACATTTAAAAAACATTTGGGAACATAATTTTGATGGACAATTTTCAATGCCATGGGATATTGAACCTACCTAACTTCAAACTAATCCAAGAACATGATCTAATTTGTTATTACTTCTGTAGAGCTCTTATTAGATTTGCTTTTAGATGTGAATTGTCTTCCTTATTTGTGAGCACGATGGTTTGTTGATAGATACATACTTAGAAAATATTGTCTTGAAACTTTTAAATAATATCAGTTAGTTGATCATCTTTCAAAAATTAATGTAGGGTTAGTTTGATTACTGATATATTGGAATAATATTAAAAATGAATGATATATTGTTATAACTTGTCATTGGATTGATGATACACATTGTATGTAAAAAATAATATAGCTTTGGAACTTTTGGTGGAAGCATACATTAGTTCTACAATTGGCAGATATATAGCAAATATTTGTAGATATTATAATATAGATAATAAAATTACGTCGACCACATTAGATAATGCAACAACCAATACTACTGCCATGAAAAAATTTAAAACTATTTTCAAATTGGTGTTTAGATGGTAAACTAATTCATGTTATATGTGTGCAACATAATCAATTTATGTGTTAAAGATGATTTTAGTGATAACTGTAGTTTTGAGAGAAAAGTTCACACATTGCGGTAAAATGATGCGTCAAAGAAGATATGATAAGAAATGTAACGCATAGATGAAACTAAGTGTGAAATAAAATTATTCCTACTATTACTGAACTCGTCGGAATTCTTTATATCACCTATTTAATTGAAACGACCCGAATTTTCTAAAATATTAGAGGGGATGTGACTCCGGCGCAAGAGGTCCGTAGAGCTATTTCAGCCTAGTACTATGGTTTATAATTTGATCAAGCAAATAGCGGGGTCGCATCAATGAGAAAACTTCACCAAAAATATAAATTTGAGGATTTATTTTATTATATGCCATGATCCAGGAAACGCACTCCCGAAACTTTTAGCTTCCGCATTAATGATTCTTTTTTTGAATTTTTTTCTAAGAAAATTTATATTATGGAATTTTTGAAATAAACTCATTGAGACGTCAATGTTTGAAAATGGTTTTGGAATTTATGCATTTTATCACGATATTATTTATTGGATTTTAAGTAGCATGATTATCCCTTTATAGTGTTGCGACCATTGTGGGCAAATTCTTCTTGAGGTGCTATTCATTGAATAGTACTATTCACGTGAATAGTGATATTAACAGTTTATAAAAAAATTCTTTTTTTTATTTAGAGGAAAAATATTTTAGAAAATACGGGTCGTTTCATAATACTTGTTTCGTATGAAAATCTCCGTCATCCATATTATAAATATATTTAAACTCAACCAATTTGCAATTGGGAGAACATTATTGAGATATTGTTAGTATTTGTACTGATATATTCGAAACATTTAAAGATGCAACTGTAAGATTTTATGGTCCGCTACCCTACTACTCCATTTTTCCCTCATCTTATTTTTAACATATGTTATAAGTTTATTGAATTTTAAATGATATATATTTGAGCCAATTTATACAACGAATGGGTTAAAAGTTAGAAAATAATGAGAAAATCTCAACTGTCCATTGTTTAACAAATTGACTAGATTCTAGCCAAAGTCAAAATTCATTTGATATATTTTCGAATATTATACTAAATTTTTAGAGACTAGTGTTGGTAATCATAAGAAGTTAGTGAAATATTCAATTTGTATTGTCGAGAACAATAGGGAACTGAGATACCACCAATGGCTGAAGAGACTCCAGTCGAGAAAACAACAAGGATTAACTTGTTCAGGTATCTAGCCGCAAAAAATTAAAGGGAAAGACATCATCCTCCAGCTCATCAAATGAGCTTCAATTTTTCCTCAATATGAACTTTCAAATGGGGGATGACTTCGACATATTACAGTGGTGGAAAGAAAATTTCACACAACATGTCATCTTATCATTAATAGCAAGAGATATATTCACAGCTCAATACTCAAGTGTTACATTGGAGTCGACCTCTCAACATGTGACTGATGATTGGAGACCATCTATACAATTTATCATCCAAAGTTCCCTTCCATGTTTCTTTTACTACAAGATTGGTTTAATGTTGAGAAGAACAAGAAGATCATAGGAACAATAGATGAAGTTGCAGCATAAAATTAAGTAGAAGAAGAATTCTCATAATATGTATCAATTTTGATAAGATTAATTGATATCTAATTTTTATTTTACAATTTGTTCTAAGTTGAATAATTTATAAATGAATAGTTTTTCTGATATTAATTTAAAATATTTAAAACATAATACAAAACCAAACCACCCCAAAGTTCCGGATCCGGTCAAAAGGCAACGGGTCGAATTGGTTCCATAATTACGGAATCGGAAGAACCGAAACCAGAACAGCCGGCCCAACAACCATGCCTAACCATAACTAAAGCACGATAAACTCTACCCACAAATATGATGTTTCATATGTTTGAGTGGGAAAGGAAAAAAATAAGATTTTTAGCAGCCTGACATATTTTACAGTGAAAGTTTAAAATATTTCCTGAAAAAAAATAAATCATAAAGAACAAATAATTTTAAAAAATATTCCATTGATATAATGATATGGGTCACAAGTTCAGAAATTGGCTTAGGTGATATTGAGCAGTTGAAAAGGGCATTAGCCAACAAGAAAGACCAAGCCAAATTATATTGCGCGGCTGCATCATCCCTCTCTTTATATGGAAACCACTGAAAGTGGCAGAGTTTGAAATTGCTGCATCCCCGGCCAGCATGGCTTCCATTTTCCAAATAATCCTCATCATACCCCTTTTCGTCCTCGCAGAATCCACACATACATGCAGCAACAACACCGCCGACGAAGCTCTGCTTTCCAAAGCATTCGCCTCTGTTTCTGGGTTCAACATATCTTGGTTCTTCGCTACAGCCAACTGTTCATATCTTCCAGTCTCCGAAATCAGACTCCCCTCGAGAAATCTCACCGGCACGATGTCATGGAAGTTTCTTGCCAACATGACGCAGCTGCAAGTAATAGATCTCTCCAACAACTCTTTGGCAGGTTCTATTTCACCTGCGATATGGCTTCTTCCGAATCTCGTCGAAATCAACCTGTCCAACAACCGTCTTGGAGGTGTACTTGGGCTCCCGAAGCTTGGGATTGTGAAATTTGAATCATCGTTGCGAAAGATTGATGTTTCGTTCAACAGGCTTAAGGATTTTGGTCGTGTTTTGAGTTACAGGAATCTCACGTATCTTGATCTTTCGCGTAATAGTTTCGGAGCTGTGTCGTTGCCTTTTTGGTTTACCAACTTAACTAATCTGGAATATCTCGACATTTCTGGCTGCAATTTTGCTGGGGATGTTAAGGCAATTTCCCACCTTCAGTTATTGAAATATCTTGATGTTTCCAACAACGGGTTCGCCGGAAATTTCCCTGCTGATTTTCCACCATTAGGTAACGTCAAGTTCTTGAATGTGTCATTCAACAACTTTTCCGGTGAATTGGATTCGAAACTTGTCCAAAAGTTTGGTATTTCAGCCTTCAATCACGCCGGACATTTCATCACGAGGAATAGCACCACCGCCTCCGCCGCCACCGCCAGGCCGGAATTACACATCAAACCACACCCGGCATCCCCCCCACAACCGCATAAACCACCACAGAAAAATAAAGTAAAAAATCCCAAACTTGTCAAGAAAGATAAACCCAAAAAAACCTTAATCTTTGCTGTATTGCTACCTTCAGCATTACTCCTAATCTTGGTTACTTTTTGCACGTACTGCCTATGCAAGAAGAGGACAAGTTCTAAACGAACCAAATGGGCAATCTCAACTCCAGTCCAAATCCCATCCAGGTTCGAAAAATCTGGCCCCTTTTCATTCGAAACAGGATCCGGGTCCTCTTGGGTAGCTGATCTGAAAGAGCCCACTTCAGCTCCAGTCGTAATGTTCGAGAAGCCATTGCTGAAACTCACCTTCAAAGACCTTATCGCTGCCACTTCTCACTTCGGCAAAGAATACCTTCTTGCAGAGGGAAAAAGTGGGCCCCTCTACCGGGCCGTGATGCCTGGAGACCTCCACGTGGCAATCAAGGTCCTGGAAGATGCCAGAAGCTTGAGCCATGATGAAGCTGTGGCAATTTTTGAAGACTTTTCTAAGCTCAAGCACACCAATGTACTACCCATCTCTGGATACTGCATTGCAGGTATCTGCACTGTGCATACTTGTTGTTTTGCCTGATTTTACATTTTTCTTAGCTACCTTATTTAATAGAATCACGTGAGATTTGGCCTCTGAGAGAGTAGCAGAGTATAGACGCATTTGATTATTACCGGAAATAGGTTTTCGTGATAACTTTCTTGGAGGGTAGTGTGCTAAAATTCAAATTTTGAGTTGTAAAATTTCATTCTGATGCATTGATGTTCGTGTTAGCAAGAAAGTCAAACATGGAGATTTTAGGCACCTAGAATTTGATTCGGGAATATATATATACAAATTTGATACGATGGGCACATAATATGGACATCATGTGGGCACTAGGCTGACGTGGTAGCACTTGGAAGTGTCACGTCAGCCTGGTGCCCACATGATGTCCGCCAACCATATCTTTTCTTTATATATATATATATATATATGTAAAATACAAATTTAACCAAACCAACGAGTCAGTGTGGTATAAATTTTCCATCATGCACCGAGGAAATTCTGAATTTGGATAGCGCAACTACTTTCCTTAATGAGAGCTGAGGCAGATATTTGTGTTGAAATGGTACTGGACAGAGACTTGACAATGAACTAATGAAGCATTAAATTTGGTGATAACATTAGTTCGTGGCTTCTTCTTTCCTATTGTGCAGGTAATGAGAAGTTGGTATTATACGAATTTATGGCCAACGGTGATCTGCACAGGTGGCTGCATGAGCTCCCCACTGGAGCACCAAATGTTGAAGATTGGAGCACCGACACGTGGGAGATCCGAACAGGGTCCCACTACACGTCACCGGAAGAAATGGAATGGCGCACCCGCCACCGGATCGCCATAGGCATGGCCCGCGGGTTGGCCTACCTCCACAATGCCCGGTCCAAGCCGGTGGTGCATGGGAACCTCGTGGCGTCAAATATCTTATTGACGGATGATCTAGAGCCTAGGATCACGGGTTTTGCTCTAGGAGATGAAGGTCGAGCTGGTCGGTCTTCCGAGGATGATGTGTATAGTTTCGGAGTCGTGCTTGTGGAGCTGTTGACAGGCAAGTTGGGTTCGGCTGAGACGGTTGATTGGGCGAGACGGTTGATCAAGGATGGGCATGGGGTGGATGCGCTCGACCCAAGGCTGAAACGTGGCGGCGGCTCCGTGGGTAAGATGGTGGAGTGCCTCAGCCTCGGGTACCTGTGCACGGCGGAGGCGCCGGGGAAGAGGCCCACGATGCAACAAGTCTTGGGTCTGCTCAAAGATTTGCATCCTTCCCCACTAGAGTCGATTTAAGATGACCCCCACATGTAAAAACACTCGAATTATGGGACTTGGTGTTTTTGTTGTCCCACATGATTGGCCTGTAGCATGCACAAGGATACGTCGGAGGAATTATTTCAATTCTAACGAAAAGGTTTTTTGGTTCTTACAAGTAATTTCTTTATGTGAAAATTTGTTAAATTTTATTCTAAGCGAATGAAGGAGACCAACGACTGACGGGCTGAAGAGTTGTGAGATTGATGTAAACATTTATATTGAAAATTCCCACCATGATCAATTCTCTTCCGAATAAGTATATAAATTATAGCTTTATTCCAGCTCCTTTTCTTTCTAAAACATTCCCTGTAAATTTCAAAGCTTGATAAAAAGCAATATTCCATTGTCATTAAAGCGCATAACAACAATCTTTAGCTACAAGTTCGGGTTGATGGAGGAAAAAGAGAGAATGGACCATTCACCATACATAAAATTCTTGTTGCTTATCTTTTACGATATACAGAATATGCATGCATGGTCCACTCTTTGGAATTATGTAATAAATCAACGGAGACTTTGAAACTACGATATATAATCTGCATGGATTTGGCAACGTAAGCGTCGAAAACCATGAAAAGTGTGTCTGCGAGAAAAAAATGGACAATAGTCGGATAAAAACAAGCAAGCCACGGTGCCACCGTGCCGCCGTTGGAGAAATTTCCCAAGGCTGGCTTTATTTTTCCTGCCTTTTCTTAAAGTTTTTTCGTTCTCACAAAAATCTATCACCAGATCCCTTGATCAAATAGCAAAGATAAAGCCCTCGAAGCATGTGATGTTGGATTTGTAGGCACTTTTATTCGAATGCAGACTCGGGATCGTCGAGGATAGTAATGAACACTATTTCTTTAAAAGGATATTGCCCCGTCCAGGTGCTTACGGTACTGACAATCGTTTCTCAAGATACAACGGCAAACTTCTCGTAATAGGAGCACACTAAATTACGAGAACACGAACTTTTTCAGATGCTATTTGGACTCAGAATGCAGATAAAGTATGAAAATGAGAGAGATTATAATGCTTGGATTTATTGGTGATCCTTTCAGACTTTGGGGTCCAATTCATAGAGTTCGAATACTCAAGGGGGCTTTTGGTGAATAGTCATAACTCTTAGGAAATGCTTGATCGTAACCATTGGATCTATATCCAACAGTCCAGATTGTGTCCATTCTGAAGGATCATGACCTTTCATTATGCAACCATTTGATTGAACAAATCGCATCCGTCCATCTGAGATCAGACGTTCTAGATTGCATCGTTTCACCATTGGTCTGGATCGTGTCTTTTCACAATCCATCTAACGATTCAGATCGCCTTCGCGATTCATCAGACCCATTCGATTGATATCCGATCCAACGGTTGATAACATTCTGCCTAGTCCCACTCATCCGCCACTATGGCCACATTGTAGCCACGTTACTTCCCAGTCATCCCGTGTCTGACACTGGAGCATAAATTTAAGAGCTCCTCAATGCTCCTCGCGACGATGCGAAGTGCAAAGTGCGCCTCAGAGCTCCCATTACGACAGTGCGACGTGCACGTGCACGGGCGCGTGCGTGGGCTCGTAGGTGCTTTGCACCTACTCGTCTCGAGGAACCTTCTCAGGTCTATTTCAACTTGTATTAATTATTTACACATAAAAAGAAGTTATATATAACGAAAAGTTTTACTAGGCACTTTTCCCAATGTGGGACAGCTTTACATTTCCCAATAATTGGGCTTTAATGACTTTATTAATTTCTCATTCACCTAAAATCGGTTTTGAGTAAATTTGTCAGGCCCCGTGCTAATTACTATCGATTAACACATAATAAGCGCATAATCACGGAAGCTTAAAAATCAGGGCTTAAAAATTTTTCGAAATAACATGGGCCTGAACTTCAAATCATACATTCAAAATATTCAATACTCAAAATATGAGTTAACTCAAACTCATATAACAGGTAACCACATAATTCAATTCAAAATACAGATCCCCAAATACAATAAAACACGGGGCATCCCCCGGTTCAATACATATCATAAATAACTGGGACTCAGGGATGAGGGCATCGACCAGCTGAACTTCCACTCTGCCCAGCTTGGTTACCTAAAGCTCCTGCAAATGGGCACGCAGACCCAAACAAGACAAAGCAGGAAAAACATGCACGAGGTCAAGCCTCAGTACGAAGAGCTATCAAAGCAGATAAACATGCAACATGCTACAAATCAATGCTATGAATGCATGAGGGCTATCAAGAAATCGGATAGCTAGACCAGTCTATCAACTGGCAACTCAAATCAAGCCTCTATACCACGGTCTATCAACCGGGAAATCATCGGTCCGTGATCATCGGGGCCCGTCAGCCCATCACAGCTCGGCGTTAGACACTCGAATCCGGTAGTCACCACTCCAACGATAGCGTTGGACTTTTCGGGCACGACTCAACAGTCGGCCAGTCACAACGTGGCACCCAATCAGGTAATCAAATCAATCTATAAATTCAGGCTCAAGATGTATGCATGAATGCCATTCAATATCAATGCTAAATGCATACGATTCATAATACGTGCAAACAGAATGTATAGCTCAAGCAATTCATCAAACTGTTCCACGTAACCACATAACAGCAAGTCACGGATTTCACAACAT